>BQNB010066333.1:19418-34606 GCA_026074375.1 Tanacetum coccineum
TGTTGACGTTTTAAAGCAATGTTTTTCAGGAGATCAGTAAGCATAAGGTGCCAAGGATACATTGGTGATTTTGTTTTGGGAAGTCATGCTAAAGATATGGTTGTTTTATGTTGTAAACCGGTATCTTTGTAATAATAATCAGGAACAAGTTAAAGCTTCGGGCTTTTTGTATCAAATATTTGTTAAATCCAATGTATCGGTTTTAAAACGACTTTTTGATCGTTCTATATATATCTTGTATTATTGATCTATGAAGTAACACGCCCCGGACCCTTATTCCGCTGTGACCCAATTTGGGGGTGTTACAATATTAAAGTTACTAGACACCTAGGAGTTATTCCACTAGCAATCTCATGAATATAAAAATTGTTTTGATAGGGTTTTTGACCTAACAAACACGACATAAACCTGACCCCAAAACTCAAATTCGACAATCAATCTTATAAAAATATTTTGACTGACTTCTACTCATATTCAATTCAGGAAACCACATTTGTTGGAAAGTATACTCAATTTAGTTAATTTTAGAGCCAAGAAAATCTATCAAACTCATCCGTATGATCGAGTTATGAATCTTACAAGTTGACCTAAAATTCTGCCCAGTTTTATTTCTGAAATTTAACAACAATTTAACCCAACCAAACACATCCATACGCTATTAATTACTCCATTATTAATTATTAATGATCAAACTAACATGTTTACTGAATTTTTTTGGTGAAACTCTAATTCCACCAATTTAAAAGTTACAATTAATTGAATTAAAGAAAAGATTAAGTTAGGGATTATACCAAAAACCTTTGATATAAAAATACACGATTCTTCTACTAAATTTTTCTTCAACAATTTTGATGTTCCTTTTCTTCTAGTTTGAGGCCTATCTACACACCAAGAGGGGAGAAGGGAAGAAAAACTAATTTAGGGTTTGACAATGATATCTATTTATAAGGGATTTTTAAGATATTAGTTTCCTAATCAAACTTGGACTCCACCCTTTTCCTTCTTTTGTGCCGATCCAAACAAAGACCCCCTTAACATATTTTTATTTTTTTTATAAAATTTTCGGCACCCTTTATATATATGTATATATTTATTTATTTTTCTTTTTAAAACCAAATTACATATTTACTTGAAAACATTAAATTGTGTACACATAATTTCTAACTAGTAAATGTGTATTTTACCAATAATTTTCCTCAAATATTTTTATTACTCACTATATAATTAAATCATAGAATCTAAATTTATTTAATAATACTAAATCCAAATTAACGATGCTTACTTTCATAAATTATTTCCAAACCTTGTGAATAACGAAATGAACAACGAAAGTATATCTCATAATTATCATTTCCAACGAAATGAAATGACTAAATATCTAAACTGAAACTTCTCACACATCAATTGCAACTCACATACTTCATCACACAATATCAAATGCACTAATTGAATCTTGCATACTGACTCAAATCACATAACACCTATTTATGCTAACACTATTGGTTAAACTATCTTGATTTAATCAAGGGTGTCATAATCGCAATTTGGTGGAAGCTGCTCACACATTGATGATATTTTCCAATGCTCCTTCATATTTATGGGTTGATGTTGTTGCTAATGCGTGCTTTACCTAGAACCGCTCACTAATACCCACCAGATACAACAAACTTTCATTTGAGCTTATTAATGGCAGAAAACCAAATATCTGCTTCTTCCATGTATTCGGTGCTCTCTGTTACCCATACAACGATCGTGAAGATATTGAAAAGCTCAAAGCTAAAGGTGATATTGGCTTCTTCATCAGATACTCTGAAACTGGTCGAGGTTATGGATTTATAATAGAAGGATAAAGAAAGTAATGGAGACAGTGAATGTCAAATTTGATGAACTTTCGGCAATGGTGTCTGAACAACGTAGTTTAGACCTCGCGCTTCAACAAATGGCTTCTACGACACTCAATCAAGAACCCAAACTTCAATTAAAGACTTCTAGACATATCAGTTCAGGACTCGCACTTAACCAGGCTTTGTCATCACTCTTGATAAACCATCCAAAGGCGACTTAGATCATTTGTTCAAAATGATGTATGATGACTACATGGGAAATCAACCAGATGCACAACAAAATGCTCCTTCTACTCTTCTCTTCGCTGCTCCTCTACCTCAAAATCTGATCACTCCGCCCACATATACAAGGGTTGAATTTTAAATTGTCGCATGATTTTATAGGCTACATATGAGATGTGTTTATAATTGCTAAGTTGATAAGTGCCATTGATTAAACTTCATAACTGATTTTACGATGTAAAAACTAGTTTTTTAATACCGTCAGTATATGTTATGCTTATACTTATTAGGTTTCTAAGTGATGTTAATTAAAAAAGGAAATCTATAACGTGTGCTTTGAATAGAAAAATGAAAGTCTAATTGTCATTTAATTGTATGGTGCATTTTGAATCTGTTTTTGGACTTTATTAATAGCATGTTTATGTTTTAAATATTCATGATTTGGAATAGAGTGAATTGGCATGATTAGGGATAGAGTAAATTAGCTATGATGTTTTGGATTTGCTTCTATGTTTTATGGTTCATCATATTTTGATATTTTTCATATTCTTGGTTACTTATGCAACTATGTAGTGTTGCCTGTATGAAAAAGGTGCCACAGTTATTAACGGATTGTTCTGCTTTTTATTTATGATATATAGTATACATCGGCTGGAAATGATAATATTGGATTGAAGAGCGTGAAAAAATCAATATAAAGGTCGTACCTCATACTTAGATGCAAATTTGTTACGATTTCATTGCCTGAGTAGATGCAATTAATGTTAGGTTATAGTTGAAGTTTGTTTCCAATAAGTTTGAGGTGCTTTACCTCAGGTAAATTCTCCTTACTGGCTTTAGTTACTGTATCCAACAATGTGTTTTCGAATTAATAAAAGTGATCTTAATTTAAAACTAGAGTTGAATTTTTAGACTAATATTCTAAAAAGATTAAAGGTTCAGTTATTGACCGGAATTTTGTTTTTGGATTTAGGCTATCCACGATGATGAGTAAGTATTTGACGTTTTATTAGTTATGTTAGGTTTCATTGAATGTTGTGAATTGATTTCACCAATGTTCATTAGTGTTGTTTGCTTTTATGATTGCAAGACTTTGGGCTATTGCCTTTGCATCAATCCCAGAATGTACATCGGTGAACTAGAAATGCGTATGAGAAAGACGTGATGGATAAAAAGAAGACTGGTGGTCTCATTCATCTTAAGGACAAAAGTGTTCATGATTGTCACAATATGTTGGGGAACCAATAATCCATAAAGATGAACTAGGTTGGACAAGGATTGGTATATTATGAAAATGTTGTGTGGTTGGTTTAACGCCCAATAAAATCAAAAACTATACCCACATATCAAGATGCAATAGGTTTGTTACAATCAACAAGATTATTATTCTATTTTGATTCACTTATTAATTAGCAACTGTTAAAGAATAATGTAAATTTACAACAAAAGATTTAGTTGTTTGTTGTTACTAGCCTGGGGTATATCTATTTTATCTATTATCAATCAACCGATCATATGCTGAACCATTTTTAACCAATATGAATATACATGTATAACTCATGTCTTGCGTTTGCTACAGATTCTCAACTGACTGGGGAGCCTGAGTTTGAGAAGAAGAATGGGGATCGGTAAATGCTTAGTGGGATACAACAACCTTTGAATATTGATAATATTGCTACAGATGAGAAGAAGTTTTTTTAAAAGCTGGTGAACCCTTTACCAAACCAGGTTTCTGTTCGGTTATTTGGACATGAGATAGCTTTCATTTTCATATCATTTGCTCATGTATGATCTTAGAACTTGCTTACTTACGAAGGATATAACATTTGGCAGTGTCAAGAAATTGATTCAATTCATGTAAGTTTTGAAGCTATGGAAGTCTCTCATCGATGCCTCTCAGCTTATCAATGGGCGTCCCGAACGTAACATGCAACCGCATAATTTTAGACTAATGTACAAGGTTATTATCTAACGCCTCCTTTAGCAAAAGATTATAATAATTAAACTTTTAACATTCGATGACTCAAGTTAGTTTCATTTATTATTTCTCTTTTGCTTAAATTATATCTTTGAGAATATAATTAAAGGAATGTTATTATTTGAAACCCTTCTATCAAAAAATCATTTGGGGGTGAAATGTAGATTTATCTTTTCTTGGTGAACTTTGCTTCCTGTTTTTTTGTTTGGATTTAATGATGCGTTAATGTTCATCGCCAGCCAACTCATATGTTACGTCGATCTATCGAATATTAGGGTTCACAGCAACGCGCGACCGCCTAATCCCTCATAACTTGTATTACATAAACTTAAAAAAAACATTTAATGGAGGAAAAAGACTTCTTCCATTATATGTAGCATTCATATAGAGCTATGTTACATTCATAAAAAATTTATAATTTTTTTTCACAAAAAGATATGGCATACATCTTATCTTATATATATAAATATTGAATACAAAAATTAAATGTGGAGGCTTCATGATTTGTAACCAAAGCTTTGTAAAGTGTACAAGATTGAATACAAAAATTAAATGTGGATTAAATGTGGAGGCTTCATAGTTTGTAACCAAAGCTTTATAAAGTGTACAATTCCAAGTGAAATAAGCAAATATGAAAAGTTTTGAGAGTTACATGCATACAAACAATCCCCTAATTAAAACCAAAGGTTTAAGTATTTAACTATCAAAGCTCCTGAAGAAGATTTTAAGGTTTATTTATATCTAAGCTTTTTTTACATCCTCTCTCTCTCTCTAACCACATCTTGCCGCTACCCACACCACTAACCCTTTGCCGCCGCCACCTTCTGAAATCGCTACCACAACTACCATCACTGATGCTATTTAAACTGAGTAGTTTATGCGGTTTCTGTTGGTGGTTTGAGTGGTATTGTCTGTTGGTTGTTAATGGTGGTTAGTCCGGTGGTATGTGTTGTTTTATGTGACGAGTTCGAGTGTGGTGGTTAATGGTGGTAAAAGCTGTTGGTTTGTCTTAGATCTAATGGTTTTGGCATTTTTGGTTTTAGATCTAAAGATTTTGAAGTTGTTCTGTTGTTATTTTGATAGTGTAGCCATGACTACAAGTACACAACTATATCATTATGTTTTTGTTTGTGTTTCACGGCTGTTAAACTGTGGTGGATTTTGTTTCAGGTTTGTGTTGGTCAAACGAAGGGTAAATGATGGTTTTAGATCTAAAACTGAGGCTGTTATGGTTTGTGGGTTGGTGCTAGAAACAGGTTTGTGGGTTGGTTGTTGATATTGTGATATCTTTTGCTCTCGAGTTGTTTGGTAATAGATCTTTTAAGATCTATGAGGGTGATGTTTGGCCAAGTAATGTTTGTTTTGATTTTGGTAGTGACTGATGTTAGTTATGACATTAATGGGATGTTTATGTTTAGTAGATTTGATAGTTGAACAATATTCAGGTCTTTTGTTTCGGTTAGAATCTGTTACGAGTTGTGTTTGGCTAACAGTGGAAAAAAGGTTATGATGATCCGATGCGTTGGCGGGGCAATAAATGGATGGAATTCGTAAATGCAACCATTTGTTTGCAGTCGACAAAATCTGAGCCGAAATGTTTTTTCAAAATTTTTTAACGCTTCACATAACTAAACCCTGTGCATCGCACGGGTGGCACTACAACATTTACCACTATCCCCAGCGACATTTCCATGCCTTCCCGGGCGACATGTCGTTGGGGATACTCATCCCGGGTAACATGTCGCCCGGGATAAGTTGAAGGGGAAAGCTCGCCAGGGATTCTTTCTCTGGCGACTTTCCCGAGCGACTTGGTGGGGCCCACAGGTTTTCAGTCAAACTAATATGTGCCACGGTGGATAACTATCCCGCGTGACATGTCGCCCGGGAAAGTGGTTTAATAAAAAAATAATTAACCCTGATGAATACTTAATTAATTAATGCAGATTTATCCCGGGCAACATGTCGCCCGGGAAAAGTCACACTAAAAAATTTCACCACTACCTTGGGCGACATGTCGCCCGAGATTCATATTTTATTTTTTTTGTTTTGACTTTTCCCGGGCGACATGTCGCCCGGGATAGGTCTGCAATTTTTTTTAGTGCAGCCTGCACAGCAGGCAATTTCCAGATTTTTTCAGGATTTTTTCCAGAAAAAATCTACCAAACATCAAACCTGTATAAACCAATATACACTCTATCCAAATACATCACAACTTGTACCAAAACACAATACAATATAACGGATCAACGCATTTGATCTAATAAAGCTAAATCGTCCAAAATCCTAATAAACACAATATAGTCTACAAAACGGAGCTTCCTAGTCACAAACCTTGCATTATTCGCAAGATACAAGTCAATATTCAACTAGATAGGGAAACAAATGTTTACATAAGGGTCGCCAAGATCAACGTAAAGAAACAAAATAGCATACTAACCCATATATAACATCTCTAACTATCGTCATCCTCCTCGTCCTCCTCGCCGTCCTCATCGTCGGCCATCTCTTAATCCCCGCACCCGCCACTCCCACTGGCATTACTGAACTCAGGTGATGACTCATACTGTGTAAGTAAGCATCTGTGAAAACTTGTCATCACTTCTAAAAAGCTTCATTATCAAGTTCACCTATTTGGTTAGGTGCTTGTTCTTCTTTTGAGCTTTTCGACCTCGGTGGGGTTGTCCGTGAATTGAGGCAGGGGCAGACTGAGGACATTTGTGGCCCGTCTCAGAAATACCCTACGAACATCGGGAAGGTGCCCCTGCTGCTTTCCCTTTCGAGCCATGGCATTGATCTCTTATTTAGTGTAGGGCAAACCCGACGGGGTGTTGGAGCCTAGACCCTGCAGCCTCAACATCTCCTCTTATGTAGAGACAAAAATACAAGATAGTTAATATATTAGTCAGGTTGCTACATTATTTCTCAAAAAATAATTTAAGTGCATGTTTTGAAATAAAACTTGCGTATATAGCTCAGTCCTCATCCCGCGTGAATACCCCGCCAACAGTGTGTGTCACGAAGAAGGTGTCGATCAGCGACGGGTACTCTCGAGTGGCTGAGCTCTCCATCTGTACATACACACATATATAAGATGAAACAAATTAAAAATGACAAATCACAACAGACCAAAGCGTATAATCAGATATATATGTATATATGTATGTAAAATAATTATAATGTTTATTACCGTTTGATCTCGAAGGCGAGCAAGTGACTGGGATCCCTGCCGGCATAAGACCGTGCTCTTTGCCTGGTTTTGGCGATTTTGAGCGGCTCGAGCTTGGTTCCTGGGATTATTCCAAAAGGCAAGCTAGGCATCCCAATCTGCCAGGGTAATGTTCTCGAGATGTCGCTTCCTAATGCTCTCTACGTCGTGAGTCCCGGTCTCGGGGTTTATAACCCAACTCGTTGCCTTGAGGGAAGCCTTGTTGGTATTGTACAATTTTTGCAAATGTTGTTGCATGCCCGCATTGATATCTGTCTAGCGCTGGGATTACATGTGAGGCTTCAGGTCAAACTGGGTCTGCAATCTTATACAACAAAACAAAGACAGAGTTAGAGATATAATTTATATATTTATCTAAATTTGTTTATTTATTTATATGATATAAATAAATAAACGAATTTAGATAAATATACACAATTAAATAAATGAACACGATAATGAAATAAACATAAAAGGATAATGAAATAACTGACCCCAATCTTTGCCAAGATCGCCACCTTCCGCTCCGCCGGGACCTAGCACCAAGAAGGGTAGTACAAAGGCATCTCCCTAATGAGCTCCCCAAGGTAGTTAGACCAATGAGACGCATGGTCACCGAGAGGCATCAGGGTATTTTTGTTGTCCCACTCAAACCGGATCGGGACGGGGCCTTTGTCATCAGTGATCTTCTTTAACACGAGGTTCCGGGTCTCCTAGCACGTATGCAGCCTGCCCGCTTTCCTGCCACCCAAATTAGATTTTCGGGTGCCTTTGCCTGCAAAATCAAGTGAGTGATAAAGTCATAAAAATTCAAGGCAAGCAAATTGAATGTATCAAATTTATGCGTGTATTACAATAATCCAGAAATTCTTACCTCGGTTAACGAAGCAACCCCGCAACCGGTGGGTATATAGTGTGTAGGGGGACGATCATCACTGCCACCATCACCGCCGTGGCCCTGTACAACATCTGCTAACATCTGTACAAGTACAATTAGGATAACATATAGAAATTCATGAACAAAATAATATAAGCATGCACACATCCAAATACATACATATCCAAATAAATATACACATTTAAAAATCCACAACAATTTCATTCATTCATTCAAATACATAAGTGTCTTTTGCAAGTTACAACTCAAGATCAATCTTCTTCTTCACTAGAATAAACAACATCTACACCATCATCATCATCAACATTGACACTTCATCATCAGGCTAAATCATGAGGAAGGGCGTCTTCATCATCAATAATATCATTGTCTTCGTCAAGATCAAGGATATCTGGCGGTGCGTCAACCTCCGTTGATTGACCATCTATATGCAAGGTTGCATTATCCAAGTCATTCAAACTAGTAGAAAGTGGGACTTTCTGAAATTAATTTCTAATAAATTAATTTCGGACAGGTTTTCTATAGGATGGTTAAATTTGACTGGGGTTTTCTCCAATTAATCACTAAAATCCTAAAACATTCCTAAAACAAATTAATCACTTAAGAATATGCGGATTATAAGCAAATCCAAACAACCCTTTAATGCTTATAAGCTATTTTTAAACAGCTTATAAGCTGTTTAAAAACAGCTTGTAAGCATTAAAGGGTTGTTTGGATTTGCTTATAAACCTAATAAGTTGTTTATAAGCAAATCCAAACAACCCTTTAATACTTATAAGGTGTTTAAAAATAGCTTATAAGCTGTTTAAAAATAGCTTATAAGCTGTTTAAAAATTGCTTATAAGCATTAAAGGGTTGATTGGATTTACTTTAAAACAATAAATAATTGTTTTATAAGCAAATCCATACCACCCTTATTACTTATAACAGGAGTTTAAAAACAGCTTATAAGCTGTTTAAAAACAGCTTATAAGCTGTTTAAAAATTCCTTATAAGCATTAAAGGGTTGATTGGATTTACTTATAAACATATATATTGCCCGACTACACGTACAAACTAATATATATATCCTTTGTAACAAACAAGAACATACTGTGGAAATGGGCTCCGGTCTAGGTCTTGGGTTGTGGTCGGCTGTGGAAACGGCGTCTAGTCAATGAGGTTCTGGTGTCGGTCTTGGGCTGTGGTCAACACAACGACATAACTATTATTCATAAACGGCTTATATTTCATTTTCAATTCAAACAAATCCTACGAAAACACATATTACTACCTATAAACGTCTGACGACATGTCACCGGGGATACCAAAAGGATAAAAAAATCAGAATATACCTTCGGCTCGTTCTCGGCTCGGTCTCGGGTCGGCCCTACGGTCTCGGCTACTGTTAACAGGCAAACAAAAAAAACATATTAACAATTATTATACTTAACAACTTATAAACACATTTAACCTTCTCATATATAATTATCAAAATTAAATAAAAATTACAACCAAACCTATCTTTAACCAAAAAAAATTGTCACCACCAACAATTAGAGGGTTAGAAAAAGAAGATATAGATTTATCATTTAGAGGGTTAAGGAAAGAATTATGGTTTGGAGGAGAAGAAGGTCTCGCGCGGCTAAGCCCTGTGTGGCACCAGTTGTGAGTTGGCGTGGTGAGTGTTTGGAGGGTTCATGTGATCTGTGGTGGTGGTTATGTGGTGGTGATGGGAGATGGCGGTGGTATGTGGTGGGGATGGCAAGCGTAATAATTTTTGTGTATAAGTTTTTTGTGCCAAGTGTTTGGTACCAGATCTGGTTTTGGTACCATTTTTATCCCGGGCGACAATCCCGAGCGACATGTCGCCCGAGATAGCTAGTGAATTTATCGTTTAGTCGAAATGGCGCGATAATGAAAATTTTCATGTCTAAGCATTTTGTCGTTTAGCTATGAATCCCGGGCGACATGTCGCCGGGAAGTAAAGTCTAAGTTAAAAGCATTAAAATCTTATTATTTATAAAATATATTTTAATAAATATATAGTTTATAAATTATTTTTATAATGATACCTATAAATATATAATTATTATTTAAAATTATTTTTGTAAAAATATAAAGATTATTATTTACAATTTTTTTTTAAAAATATATAATACGGTATTCGTTTCTGCCGGGGGTCGGTCCGGGTTTCACTCGGTTCGTATATAAATAATATTTAAAATATTTTTTTTTATCAAATATATAATTATTATTTTATATTATTTTTATAAAATAATGTAATCGTTTAGTTTTCGGCCGTCGGTTTTCGGTTTCTCAGTTCGTTCCGGTCGGTTCGTATATAATTATTATTTAAAATTATTTTTTATAAAATATATAATTATTATTTACAATTGATTTTTATAAAATATATAAACGGTTCGTTTCGGCCGGGTCGATCCGGTTTATTAGTTCGTTCCGGTCGGTTCGTATATAATTATTATTTACAATTATTTTTTATAAAATATATAATTACTATTTACAATTATTTTTTATAAAATATATAATCGGTTTGTTTCGGCCGGGTCGGTCCGGTTTCTCTGTTCGATACGGTATCGTTGTACATTAGAAGGTTAACGGATTAGTCGAGATGCTATGGTTATACATTGGATGAGTCGAGATGCTATGGTTATACATTAGACGTTCAACGGATGAGTCGATATGGTATCGTTGTACATTAGACGTTCAACGGATGAGTCGATATGGTATCATTGTACATTAGACGCTTAACGGATGAGTAGATATGGTATCGTTGTACATTAAACGTTTAACGGATGTGTCGAGAGGCTATGGTTATAAATTAGACGTTCAACGGATGAGTCGATATGGTATGGTTATACATTAGACGTTCAACGGATGATTTGATATGGTATCGTTGTACATTAGACGTTCAACGGATGAGTCGATATGGTATCGAATACTCGCGCCAAATACTCCCTCCAAAAACTCTTTTTTTACCATAAAAGCATATCAAACTCTTACCATCACAACCACCAACAGATCAAACACACTCTTACCATTATGGTGTTGATGGTTCCATATGAAGCTTTTGCGTGTCCTTATGGAGCCGGAGATGTAGTTCTGCGAGAATCGTATAAACCTAAAACCCGTCGTAAACTATATTATGCATGTCCACGATCAAAGGTGAACAATCACATGCTTTTTTTGTAATATACAAATAATGTGGTTAGTTGTTAAAAATTATTATCTTTACTCTTTAACAGCTTCGGCAAAACACTTTCAGATGTGAATTTTTTTTATGGAAAGAGGAACGAGTCCATCTACTCGTTGTTCTCCTAGAGCTTCAACGACTCCAATTTATTCTCCACGATCTTCATCAACTCTAATTTATTCTCCAGGATCTTCATCGACTCCAATTTATTCTCCAGGATCTTCATTGACTTCATGAAATGCATAGTGCTCAAACTGCAAGCACTTGCTTGGAAAGATAACGATACTCGAGGCAACAGTGGAAATGTATATGCATCCGGAGCAACACACACTTAATTCAGCTGCACTACTTCACGAAGTTTATAATGCATGAGAAAATAGTTTTGAGTAGTTGTCATTTGGAATGTATTCGGAAGGTTTTAATTGTCAGTTTTGTAATCCTCGTTATGATAACAGTCTAATATGTATAAGTGTCCTGTTTTACTCACGTATGATTATCGGGCTAAGACCTCGCTTGTGTTACTACAAGTGGTATGTATAATATTTAACTAAATGAATGTTTGTTTTTGTATTACTTGAAGGGTAGTGCATATGAGACCGAACCGAACCGAGAAAACAGATTGTTTTTTATATATTTATTATTTATCAAATATATAATTATTATTTATCATAGAACCTAGAAACGAACCTAGAAAACACGGCATATCGACATACAAAATACACACTATAACGTAGTGTTTTTTTATATAGTTATTATTTATCAAGTATATAATTATAAATAATAGTTAATATATTATTTATATATTTTATAAATAATAAAAAACTTAAATATATTATTTATTTGTATATAATTATAAATAATAAGGCCAAAATAAGCTTATGAAACAAAAGCCCAAACCAAAATACAAGCCTAATGCTACTTTCCCGGGCGACATGTCGCCTGGGAAACTTATGGCCACATCACCAAGATTAACCAACATCCTTAACACAGTCAACGAAAGTCAGTTCTAGTTTCCCGGGCGACATGTCACCCGGGAAAGTTGAGCAGGAAAATTTGCCGATCAGTTTTTCGTTGAGTTTTTGGGTCATTATTTCGCCAACCTATCCCGAGCAACACGTCGCCTGGGAAAACGTGTTCAAACATTGACTAAAAAGTCTATCAAAATTGATGCCACGTAGGACGTATTTTTGTCGTTTAGCTATGTTTCCCGGGCGACAATTGTCGCCCGAGACACCATCGTCACCTGTTCTACTTTTTCTTGTAGTGATACATTGTTGTAAACTGTATATTTATTGCAATTAATAATAATTTTATTATTATATAAACAGACTGAATATTTGATTGAAAGTGGAGCAGATCTAATAAGTAGAAGAGTTTTCGAATCAAATATAACCGCTGTTTTGGCACAGTCACCATACAAAACTTTCCACAATGTTGATTTTGTAAGTAAATTAAACATATTATTATTAATTTAAATAACACTTATATACTTTTTTTTGTTTAATTTAAATGATTCATTTATGTGCTTAAAATCTCTACAGGTTTTCTTCCCTATAATAACAACTAAAAGATCACATCATTTCTATCTCATGTGCTTTAATATGAAGACTGCTGAAATCGACATCATTGACAATCTTAATAATGATGTTGACGATATAGGTCAAAGATATGGTAATTTGCCAATATATCTAGTAAGTATTTCTTAAATATATTTTGTTGATGCAATAGATTTCTTAAATATATTTCTTAAGTACTTCTTAAATATATTTTAAGATAAAATCTAGTGAAATGTAACAAGTTGATGGTTGATACTGATTCCAAACTGAAGATAGCTTTAAGTTTAAACCTTGAGGACAAGGAATTAAAGAAAATGATTGAAGAGAGAAATAATTTGTTTCTTGATTTTTATAAGGAATTGGATAATAATGTAAATGTTGAAGGTGAAGAAATAGATGGGGATAAAAATTGGAATACAAATGAAACAAAATGTGATACAGATAGGGAAGAAGTGGATGGGACTAAAGATGAATGTGAAGAACACAAAGGGAATGAAGAACAACAAGAAACAGATAGGAAATCAAATAAAGATGAAAGTCATAATGAAGCAGAACATAATGAATCTGACAACATTGAAAATATTGGAAACCTATCATTGTCGGCTGGCCATAACACAACTATTAATGCGCCAGTAGAATCAAGTGTTAATGCAATAGTCGAATCTATTGACAATGTTGTTGATGTGCTTCCACAGATATGTGTTGATGCTCAAAATGACAAAAATCTTTATGCAAAAGAAACAGAGGCTATTGAAAAACAACAAAAGGAAAAAATGTTGTTCAAGCAAAGGGAAGTGATACTTCAGATGTGGCAAATGAAAAAAATATAAATGTTTATTTGAGTAAGCCAACAAATAGAATGTCACAACATAAGCCAGAAACCAAAAAAGGAACGGCGAAAAAACAAGTGGAAGTGGAAAAAGCTAAAGTTTTAGAAAAGACTACATCAGTGGAAATAGGAAAGGAAAAGCATATAGTAAAGCCCTCTAGCAATTTCTATGACAGGAGAGTTAAGATCTCCAAACCACTTTCTGAAGAAGAGAAGAAACTTGTTGAATACATATGGAGTGACAGATGTCCTGAAGGGTAAACTATTTACTACAATACACTTTATATCTTACTGCATTAAAGATTATATCTTACTACATTTCATTTTTGCATCGATATTGTTTTCGCTAAAAAGGTTTGAAATTAGAATGTTTGTGGTTCTTGAGCCTTTATCCAGAAATTAAAGTTGCTGCAAATGTAATTGATGCATGGACTGATGTTTTAAACCATGAAGAGAAATACAGAGCTAAACGTTCAATTACCCGTCATGTTTACTGTTGGACAAAAATACTAGTGAGTAATTTATGTATATAAATTTTAGTAATTTTAAGTTGTAATTTTTTTTATTCTTATAAGTCATTGAATGTATGTAAAGACAGCCTCTTGATTTGGTTGAAGAAAAAAATAAAGTGAATGAAAGAAGAAGAATTTTTGATGAGAATGTTGCAATTATTTTTGAAAATTCTAAGAAAAAGAATTTTAATCATGTTGATTTGGTAAGTAAGAAATTCATCTATTATTATCAGATTCAATTATGTGATTTTGTTTATGAATTTCAATGATGTTAATGATTTAAAATGTCTATAGGTTTTTTTCCTTGTATGAAAGACTCAAATCGTCACTATATCATTTACTTTAATATGAAGAATGCTGAAATAGACACCATTGACAACATTAACAATGATGTTGATGATATATCAGTGAGATATGGTGCTTATGCAATGGCTCTGGTAAGGTTTATACAATTATATTTGTAGTGCATCATAGTAGGAAAGAAAAACTAAATAAAAGGAAACCTGTCTCTATTTTTATATTATTTAAACGTGTACTTTTTTCATCTACCCAACAGATTCAAACTATAATGTAATAAATAATAAAAGTGAGGTTTGAAATTGCTTTTTTTGAAATTGCTTTTTTTATATGTCATATCTATTTTATAAACTGATGTGGTAGAGGATAAACTGAGATGCATTAAGGTGTTTTCTGATGTACATAAGAATGAGTTAGGGAAAATAGACTTTCTTTTTTTGTCCAAAAATGATTATGAGTGATTAAATATGTTTCTAATGTGGTAGAATGTGAACTGAGATGCATTAGGATTGATAATATTTTCATAAGCATAAGTTAGGTTTTAATGTGTTTTATGTTTTGTGATAAAATGATTGCATGTTCCTGAATAACCTACTGATGTGGTAGAGGATGAACTGAGATGCATTAGGATTATGTTGATGTAGATATGGAAGA
>BQNB010066334.1:0-34605 GCA_026074375.1 Tanacetum coccineum
TGGTAGTAAAAATACACGAGTTTTGACTACTTTATACATTCCCATTTGCAAGGTGCAAATTTCTTCCTAACCGTACCAAAGATAGAAAATTGACACAAGACTCGAGAAATACATACTTTACACTTTAAGCAACTAGCATCCGATAAATGGACTTAATCTAATAAGGCAGGCTAAGGTGTAAAGATGTAACGAAACGAATAGTTGGTGTAATTCCTAAAGGATTGGCTCTATTGGTTTTTCTAGGGGTATCTTACTCTTAAGATGAGAGTAAACAAAGAGTTTATACAGAGATTTAACTAACAGTATAGTTAGTTAATAAAACCACATATAAAGGATTTTTGTGTGTAATCCTAGAAATTTACCTATTTAAACAAGTTACTCCATCTAAATCCATAGTACTCATTATTATGGTCTCGAATAGATATACCAAGCCAAGTTCTAAAGCCTACAACATCAACGGCACACTCATATTTTGTGGAACTTAGGTAAACATTTGGAAACGGATAAGGCTAAATCCTCACAATATCTAATAAGGGTTATTGTGTGCGGGTTATGTATCAAGTAATTTCACAAAAGTATGCTTGAAATTTTTTAAATTTGAGCATAATTTAAGCATTTTTAGTGTGAAAAATAGGACAAGTATCAATGCTAATTCACATCCCCGCACGAGAATTATACTACATCCATCGTGTATGGATAAAACATTAAAAACGAGAATTTAAAAGAATTAGAATGAGAAACTCCCCTGATATTTTGCTCGGTAGATTCTCCAAGTTGAGTTTATTGAGCAAGAACATGTTGAACAGTCGCCTTGAAGTTTCAAGACTCTAACACTAGGATAAACAGGCGGAAAAAACAGAAAAAATCCAAAATTTCCATATTCGAGTGCACTCCAGCCAACATTGTCGATTTCTTTTCTTTTGGCGAGGTCCTGTGTAAAATATAGGAAAAACAGGCAAAATCCTATCTCGTGTATCTATGGTTAATTAAATAAGCTAAATAAACTGTACATGAAACCAATACCCCGTATCCATAAACTGGAATACGCCGTATCAAGAACCCTGTAAAAAGTATCTAAATACGGTTCAGTCTGTTGAATACGCCGTATCATGTGCATGAATACGCCGTATCATGTGCATGAATACGCCGTATTGACAAAACTGACAATAATGTTTAAAGTTCATAAAAATAAAGGACTAATAACGTCCAGACATTCAATACGCCATATGGTATGGAGCGGATACGCCGTGTTGATGTCTAGGAAGACAGGCTCGATAAAAATAAATAACAATCTGGGTTGTCTCCCAGGAAGCACTTTTGTTTACAGTTAAGTCTTTAAGTAGGACCTTTCTTCAGCTTCCACACTCTTATAAAACCCTCTCTTCTCAATTTTGCTCTTGATCTGGATAGCGTGCTTGGTTCCGTAACATACTCACGAACTATGGTGATGAACTTACTACCAGTATTTATTCTATCATGCATAAACAAGTCAAAACGTCACATCATAATATATACACAAAAATATGGGAACCTCTTTAAAGTTAGATACACCATGATATTAATAATAAATATATACAAAAGATAGAAACAAAAAGATAAAGGATAGAGGAATCATGGGTCTGGCTGCTGGTCATCTTGCTGGGCTGTGGAGGTGCTAGCACCGTCAGTCCTGCGTCTGGTACGCCTTTCGAAGACTGCTGGGTAACTCCCTCGAAAGGTCCCATCGAATGCCTGATAAGTACGTCCGCTAGCCTTCATGAGCTGCGTCATGTAGCTAACCATCCATGTGGAGAATCTACCCTGATCGGTCATCAATCTCTCCACAAGTCCTCGCAAACTCCTAACATCCTGTCGTAGCTCCTCTACCTCCTCCTCAAGTCTCCTCAATCTTTAGCGCATAGTCCTACCTGTAGCTGGTGGTGTTGGCGGGGGTGCATGTATGGGTGCTGGAATAGCCTGAGCACCCTCATCAACATCTAGGGCATCCTTAGCACCCCCTGGTGCAGCGGCCGCAGCAACTGGCTGCCTCTTCGCGCCCTAAGCTACCCAAGCCCAGTCATCTCCTATCTCCATACAGATTTTGAGCTTAACAACCTTACCCATGTTAATCAATAGCAACTCACGAGTCACAAAGGATAATCCTCTCAGCCCATCATCATTGACCAAACCAAAGTGATGAGCAATACACCCAATAAAATGCCCTCTAGATAACCTGGCATCGCTCTTCCTCCCCTCAACGTGCTTAAACAAGTACTGTGCTAACAAATACGAGACGTTAGCTGCCCCTCGGTCCATGCTACGTAGATAGAATAGGTGAGTGGCAGTCACCTTTTTAGGTGCCTGCCCCCTCCCAGAAATGCTGTATGAGATCAATCTATGGTACAACCTTTGAACCAGATCTCTGATGTAAGTATAAGAGGGAGCACCTCTAAAAAATTCCATGCCAGAAGAGATCTCAACCCAGTAATCACTAAGATCCCCCTTATCAGGGATCACTCTCTCACTCCCCAACCAGTAAGCACTAAATTCGTCTTCTACTATCTCCTTAGAAGTATGTAAACCTAGATCTAGAATAAACTGTCTCCAAGTCATACTATGTCTAGCTCCTCCTAACTAAAAACATAAAGTATCAGCAACATCAATCCCCATCTCACTACCGATCCTGCAAGTGCTGAAAAACTCGAGTATAAACTCTTGAACTAAAGGTGCTCGGATCTCAAACAACCTCCCCCAAGCATGACTAATGAATACCTCCTGAAAATCGTCCCCAGTATATACCATCCTCACTCTCTCGGCCAAATCCTGCCTTATATCTAGAGTCAACCCCTCAAAATCTAATGTATGCACTCAGTTAACCTGCCTCCCGAATATCATCTCAAGCCTCTACTTAAAATCGTGCACTATCTCCTCGGTGTATCCCTCCACCTGATAATGAAGCCATAAGTGTCTCTGATCACGAGGTGGTAGAGGTGCCATATTTGTAAAATCAATGAGATTAGTACATGAATTTAAGCATTCTATTCTGAGGGTGGATACGGCGTATTTAAAAATGGATACACCATATGAAGATCTGAAGTCAATACGCCGTATGGGTATTGGTCAATACGGCGTATGGGATTTAAATGCAGGATCTTCATCAGATCAATACGCCGTATTCATTTTTTTAAATACGTCGTATTGATGTTTTAAAATTTGGGTGAAATTGAGTCAATACGTCGTATCCATGTTTAGTGGATACGTCGTATTGCTCTGCAGTTAAAAACAAAAGGGGTTTCCCTAATTCTACCCATTTGACCCATTACATCAAAACAACAATACTAGTTATATCTTCTAAGAAGGTAAAGGGAACTTAATCAAAGGGTTTTACGACATAACAATTAATCTACAAAACAGAACCCTAACCCTAATCTAATATTGAAAATTGAAACAAAAATAAGGATGGGTTTGGCTGTTCTTACCTTGTGATGATGAACGAGAGTGATATAACTCGGATAATAGCGATAGGATTCTCCAAGGTTTTTTCGCGGTTAAAATATTTTAAAGTGTGAAAAGGTATGTAAAACATGTTTGAAAAGCTTATCCATTTTAATTTATATCATATATATATATACATATTTATATTAACTTATATATATAATATAGATAATACTATATATATATATATATATATATAAGGATAAGAATCAAAAAATCTCAATTGTAGTAAACCGAGAGTATGATTCCCGGGTCGTTATCCCCAACGAGGAATGCAATTGAAAGTCGAGGGTCGTTTTGATAATCGATGCTTGAATGGAACAAGATTATGATGGGATTTCTAAAGCTACGGGAAAATTAAGGCAAACACTTAAAAACAATTAAGGGAAAACTATTTTAAACTAAAAACGCAAAACGGGAATCCTAAAAACGCAACTAAAAACTAGCTAAGGCAAATATTAACCCTAAAAATTCAAACTTAGTTTCTAAACCTTTCAAATGACAAAAGAAAATTTTCTAAGAAAGATTTATATTTTTTTGGCTTTTTAATAATTTTTTTATAAATTAAAACCTATTTAAAATTCTAGAAAATGACAAATTAATTCTTAAAAATTCCAAAAAAAATGATTTTCTACTTTAGAAAATTCTAAAATGTGATAAAAACTAAGAAAAATATTTTTCACTACTTTTTATAATTAAAAACTAATTTCTAAATTAAAATTAAAAAGTTAAAAATGGAATTTAAAATCTAAAAATGATAAAAATGTTTTTAAAGTTTGTAAAACTAAAAATATTAATTCTAAAACTAAAAACTATTTTTTTGTATTTTTCTGAATTAATTTTCTATTTTTTTATGATTTTCTAAAAATTTAACTTTCGAAAATTCTAAAAAAATAGCAAATGATAAAAAATAAATCTGAAAAATTTCCTAAAAGTCCTAAGTGTTGTTAAGATTGCAAGAAAAATAAGCTGGACTCACCAGCTTATCAAATAAGCTCAGAAAAGCTTATTATAAGCTACGGCTTATAAAATAAAAATGGGCTCAAAAAGATGTTATATGAATTGATTGTGCATGGACTAACAGAAAAATCCCAAGGGTGCGTGTGGTAGAGGAGTGGTGTGTTAAAATACTTGGTTGAGGGTGTTGAGGTCTCGAGTTCGAGCCTTGGCTCACTTGAGACTTCCACCTTCCCAAGTATTTTTACTTGCCATTTTTTTACAACTTTTTAGTTAACTTAAAAATAAGCACTTTTAATGAAAACACCTTTTTTATAAACCAAAAATAAGCACCAAATAAGCTAAGTAAAGTGACAGAATGCTTAACTTAACTAAAAAGCTAAATGGTTAACTGTTTTGGCTTTTTTACACTAAATAAGCTAATAAAAAGGCAAAATAAGCAAAGACAGATGAAAGTTTATATCTAAAAAGCTCTAAGGGACAAAAATAAGCAACTAGAATAAGCTGGAACTAGCTTAAATGACAGATTAACTGAAAAAACTCTAAAACTAGAAATTTTTAACTAAAGTAAGCAATAAGCTCAAATAAGGCCTAAACTAAGTGAAATAAGCTAAATTTGATTAAACCTAACCTAATAAGCTGAAATACATCTAAATAAGCAGGGGCAATAAGCAGATAAGCTTAAATAAGCAAATGAGCCTTTTGGCCAATTTAGTTAACCAAACAGCCACAAAGGGACTTTTCTAGCTTATTTTTAAGCTAGAAAAAGGAATCTTATGGCCTAACAACCTATATCTCTGAAAAGGTTGGTCAAAAAGCTTCTTAAATCAATAACTATAAAACAGTTTGAAACACACTTAAGCCAAGAAAAAGCTTTATGAAAAAGCTGGTTCTCACAGATACAACACTTAGAAATTTTTCAATCTTTACAAACCACCACTTTTGAGCTCAAAATTAAACTAACCAAAAGAACCTTATGACCCCAAGACCTCAAAACAGATAAAGTTTAAACCTAAAAGAACTCATATCAAGAATCAAAAACCATTTTGAATATCAAAATAAGCCACAAATTACAATTCAAAAAGCTGATGTTCACCCTTTTTAATACTTAAGACAAATTTTTGACAGAATTTGATAACAAAAAGGTGAACTAAAAGGCAAATACACTACTGCATTTAGACACCAATAACAACTCCAAAACCATTGTTTAAAGATGTAAGAAAACTTCTTAATCAAATAAGCGTGTAAGACTGTTTTGACCCAACAGTTTCATACATCAGTTAGCTAAATCTTAAAAACAAACTTTCCAACCTTAAAACCTTATAAAAAGCAGATTAAAACACTTAAGAAAAGCTTGTTAAAGTTGACTAGTGACCCACATGATTCCAAAACCCATTTTGACCCATTTTGCCGGCTAAACCAAACACCCCTTTAAGTATTTTTCTTCACTTTTTAAACTGAAAACTTTGATTTAAAGCCAAACTTTGCAAATACCAGATATTAAATAGGTATATTGGATACTTTTAAGCAAACTTCAACAACAAATAAATACTTAAATAAGCTGAGACAGATTATGCAATTATAAGCTAAAATAGACAAAAATTTAAGAAAAATTAAACTAATGACTTCTAAACTACAAGACAAGCATAATAAGCATTAAACATCACAAATAAGCATAAATAAGCAAAGATAAGCAGGCAATAAGCACAAATAAGCAATTCTACAGTAGATAAGCTAACAATGGAAAAATGAAGACTTACAAAAGCCCTTGCTTAAACAGGGCAAACAAGTGCTCTTAGAGCTATTCCACAAGCTCTAGCTTGTAAGAACCAAGCTAGTAAAACCCATAAGCTCTTCCATTGTAAGCTTATCATCCATTTGAGCTTTTTGAGTAACTTTTGGTGAAATAGGACTTAAGTGTTATAAGTTATGGAAAAACTTACAATGTTTAAGTTAACAGCTTAAGAAAGTTGTAAAAAGAGCTTTTGTGAGCTTGTGAAACAATTTTAAAACATAATAAAGTTTAACTTAGAAACAAGATTATAACATAAAAACTCAATTTTTCATTAAACTTTAAAAATCAGTACAAGGCTTAAAAAAGATTACAATAAACTAGAAAACATTAAAATATAAGCTAAGAAAAAACTCGATGCCCATTGGCTTACAAAGAGACCTATTTATACTAAGATTAAGAATATTCTAGGTCTTGTGTTTTTTGCTGAGATGGTTCATAGCTGTGCTTCTTGTGTGAGGTAAGTCTCAAATCAATCGTAGCCCTCCATTTTGAGTAGTCCCCAAGCTCAATGATCATGGCCCTTGAATCTTTGTCATTTTCCTTAGTCAAATAGGATTTCATAGACGAATTAGAGTGTAGAGGATTGCCAAGGTGTATGCCAGCAGTGTGGGGTGGTCCTGGTGTGGGTGGACAAGTGGTGAGAGAAAGGGGATAATGTCTTGTTGGGTAGTGAGGATGGGGGGACACATCCAGGGAGATGATGACGTGTGTGGAATTCAGCGTCAATTTTACGAAAGCATAAGAAAAATTGGCAGGTAAGGCCTGGAAGGGAGGTATAATTGGTTACAACCACAGTCCTTGAGGTTTGCATATTTGGTCCTTAGAGTTTGGGTTGGGATTGCACCGTTAGTCCTTTTAGGGACTAACGGGGTTAAATTATAAAAGGGGTAAGGGATAACGGAGTGATTTTGGCAGTTTGTGTGGTGGGTTAGGGAGTTTTATGAAGTTTTAGAGTGGAGTGAAGTGAAAACGATGGGTGAATAGTGCCAAAAAGAAGTTGGCGGGAATTGGGGAAGATGCACAGTGTTTTGATTTAGGTGCAGGGTAAAAGATTAGGGAAATGGCAAACTTGCCCCCTGAACTTGTATGTTAGTATTGCGGTGATCGTCCCTGTGGCAATACTACTTTGAGGACTTGGCAAGTAAAGTCCCTGAGGTTATATTGAGTTGTTGCAAGGTAAGTCCTTGTGGTGATACAAACTCTAACGGCCGTTTGGTATATATGTTGGGCTGTTAAGTCCTTGTTTGGGCTTGACATAGGGCCGGTTAAAGTATAAAAGGGTTTTGAGCTTATATAAGGTTTAAAACCTTAAAAGTCTTCATAATAAAAGCTTAATGGGTTGTTCCAGCCCATTAGATGGGTACGGGTTGGCCCATTAAGTTTTTCTTCGGTTTTGGCTCCGTCTTTGACTTTGTCGGGGTTGACTTTATGTTGACTTTGACTTTTTGACTTGGCTTTGATTTTTAACTTTTCTTCACGCTCTTTTCGTTCTCGTGCTCGGTTTTATCGTTTTGGCTTCTATTTTTGTCCTTTTCTTAGATATCCATTATCTGCATAATACAAATGCAAAACATACAAATACAATGTATTTTTGGTATATTTTTAGTCATTTAAGTCCGGTTTTAGTGGTCAAAGGTATGTGTAATTAAACATATACCAAAATCCCCCATACTAAGACATTGTCATGTCCTCACGCAATGCTATAAGTAAGCACTTAGAAAACTAAGAAAAAGCTAGCTGAAAACAGTTTATATACTCAGTATGTACTGAGTATGTTTTTAGTATTTCAAAAGACAAAATGCTAATTTAAAGCTTAAAAACAAATAACTTGACCAGCTTATTTTAAAAAGCAAATTCAAAAAGATGTACACTACCCTATAATCTACTTGTATTCTAAAAATTAAGACCTAAGATCTAAATTTACTCTCTGATATTTAGGCTAGAAAATGGCTATTTGGCCTATTAGACTGCTGATGCATTTGACATGCTTATGACAAAACTCATAACCAAGAAGTGCAAGTTTAGAGATATGTTCTAAACTTTTTTTAAACACTCAAGGAAAATCAAATTCAGAAATAACAATAGCTATAACAGATTTGAGCTTAAAATGCACATTAAACTAGATTTAGGCAGATTTAAACAACTGTACACTACTTTGATTAAAACTTGATTGTGCCTACAAACAACTTTAAATCCTGACTCTATAAACCTTATAATAAGATTTAAAATGAATTTTAAAGGACCAAATGGACTCAAGCAGTACTAACTTGAGTTAGTACTGCTTGACCCAAACACTCCCTTAAATTTCTTAAATCCATACTTAGCTTATAAAAATAAGAATTAAAGCTAAAATCGTAGATACCAGATTCTAAAAAGCTATAATAAGACCTAATAAGCGGATTTTAACAAACTAATAAGCTAAAACAATAAGCTATTAAACTATGCTAATATTTTTGGTTTTTAACTGTTTTAAGACAAATGACAAGCAAATTAAGTTCTAAGCTAACAATTACACATAATAAGCATCTAACATCTATAATAAGCATTAATAAGCTACACTAAACAGATATAAGCTATTATTAAACAGTAATAAGCTAAAATGCAATTTTAAGCTACAAAATGTAAAGAGAGGACTTACAACTGCCTTTGCACAAAACAAGGCTTATAAATGCTCTTTTGAGCTATCAACAAGCTCCAGCTTATCTATATATAATAAATATATATATATATAAAAGTATACGTAGTATACAGTTACGCAAAAACACTAATAACAAAAACTTGTTGATGTTTATATACGTAAAGCACAGTTTCTGCTGGAATGTTGAGTACACAATAGTTTGTAAAGAACTTTACACCCTTTTAACCGTGGTTATCACAGGTCATTTACCCCCAACTTATGTTGAATCAAGTCTACCATCCGTAGGCTACAGAGCTCAGAGCACCCGAGAGCCCTTTCCCTAACCTAATGACCCCTATGAACCATTTAAGGCAAGCGCAGTTAGTTGATCTGAGTCGAGAGCCAGAGGAGGCACCCTTGAGGCAGAGGAGTTTCAAATTCATTAGGTCTATAGATACCCTTATGTTAGAGAGTTTGAGCTTTGAGCATCAGCCTATAACTGATTCAACCATACATCTACTTCCATCGATCCACCTAACCACTGTCACCAGATCATCCACTTACTCGTGTTTCACCTACCCCTACACAACCCGTGCTTTATTTCACCATAGGACAGCGCGTATGACCATGCGTGTCCAGCCCATCATGTCCCCTGGTCATTCAGCTAGAGTGACAGAGGCGATGACTTTGTCAGATTCAGCATCCTATAAGAGGTATAGATCCTCTTATGATACACCATCATCATCATCGTCTTCGGCCCTTCCAGTACGAAAGAGGTATCGGGGTACGTCCGAGCTCATATTAGATACTGATAGTGAGGGGGACGAGTTGGGAGAGGAGGATACTGAGGAGGATGAGGAGGATGAGAGTTTGGATGCGGACTACGAGAGAGAGAGGTTAGATGATGAGGGTCATAGGTTAGATGATGAGGGTCATGGTTTAGAGGGTGAGGGACTTGGTTTAGAGGAGGAGGTGGGGGTTGCACCTGAGGGTCAGCAACAGGCAGTTCTAGTTGTGGATACAGCCGCGAGCGAGCCTTTAGGTCTTGGATACGGGGCGGCTAGGCGTCGTGCCCTTGAGTCGGTTGAGGAGATAGCCCCTAGTACATATGAGGTAGGCCAGAGCTCTAGGTCTATGCCGAAGCAGCATGGAGCAGATAAGGTATCCGCGTTTAGACAGCCCACACTTACTACATGGGTAGATCCCGAGGATGATAGAGTCTATACTGATATTCCGATTTATCCACCAGTTGCATCTATTCAGACACCGCTATCTCCTAAGTAGTCGTCTGGTTCCTTACCTATTTCACCATCATCCCATGTAGTTCCATCACCCATAGCTTCGCCAGTGGCTACCCCGACAACCACCATATCGGTTGATGAGGTTCAGTTTCTAGAGGTAGGAGCACAGTTAGAGCTCTATGGGAGCATACTCCAGGACCATATTCAGCATTTGGATGCGCCACCACCTACTTTGATTGCGGATATTGATAGGGATGAGAGACAGATATACACTAGGTCAGGAGTGGTTAGAGACGATATTTTCTCGCAAAGGTACATGTTTAGGAGTCTAGAGCGTGAGTTGGAGAGGACTGTTGTGATGTTTGAAGCTTTGTAGAGGCTCGTGCTTGCATTGGAAACATGGGCAGGGCGTGTTAAAACCCGGTTGGCAAATATATCACGGGATAGGTATGATGAGCATAGATTGATTCATGATATGTTAGTGCAGCAGACTGCTATGTGGCGTGAGCTTTAGGAGATGAGAGGTCATGTAACACCCCAAAAAATGTGTCACAGCGGAAATATGTTCGAGGGCGTTACTTCATAATACAACAGCACAAGATATAAGAGAACGACCTCTAATTATGTCATTGAAAAATAATCTCTTGGATTTTCCTGAAATTGATATAACATTTGTCCCATAATTGCATCACAATGAAAAGCTTGAAAGCAATACGACGAGATTTGATCATTTATGTGTAAGTAGAAATCCATAAATGAAATCTTATCAATTTAGACTCCAATGCACATCAAGTAAGCCAAGCATCTAATTCACCTGAGAAAAACATGCTAAAAGGGTCAACATAAAGTTGGTGAGTTCATAGGTTTTTATAAGTATAAATGTTGAAATCGAAGATTTGTCAAGTATGTATGACCGTTTCAATCCTTAAATGTTCACCAGAATGTATGTATGAATGTTGGAAATCAAAGAGTTGTAAAGTATGCATGACCATTTCCATCCTTAAATAGTCATAAAATATAAGTTAAAAGTTGAAAACAAAGATGTGTATGATTATTGGATCCCATACAATAGTCATGAAAAGTTAAGTATAGTTGGACCACCATTGTTCAATGTATGTATTGCCACTTTATTCAAGGCAACGTAAATATTCATGTGTGTATATAACAATGATTACGCTTACTCTAAGTTCATGAAACCGCTACGTAGACTTATATGCATGCCACTTTATTCAAGGCACCGTAAATGTTCATGTTTATGTAAATGTCATTCTTTGCTCCAACATGCTATAACGTTTGTTTGTCCAGTGATAGCTAATCACCCAAACGGGGATTGTCAATCCCAAAAAGATCTATTTTATAACATTCGTGCTTACCCTCCAAGTAATTCGCAGTTCATGCAACCTAAGCTAATCCTTAATCATTTGAATGAAAGTATGTATTTGTATCCAGACATGAAATTAAGTAATGTATCCCATTGCTAGATATGTAAATGAATATGTAAACCAATTTGTAAACGATCATGTAACAAGTTCAAGTCAATCATCTGAATGAATTTTTAAACAAGCATGTTCTCACCCTAAAAATATATGTAAAACTAGTAAAACATGAGACTATAAACTCACCTCGATGTGGTAGAACGATTGGCAGGAATGCACATATTAAGCACAACACAAACGAAAACCAGAACGGCTCGACCAAGAAGTTGCGTTTTATCTTAACGGCTATGACTCACTAGCCTAGGATAATGTATTTGGGTTTTAATACCGTATATAATTCTATATAGCTAATCACCATCTAATTGTATTTGTGAAATAATAGTTAAGTCACATTTGATAAATAGTAACCAAGTATTTGTACCCGTATAATCATATACATAGTTCAATCGCCTTTGTAAAATAATATTTATAAAGTTTAAATCATGTATAAATATTATTTAAGTTATTCTAAAATGTTTCGCAAATTTTTTTATTAAAAACGAACCAACACTATTCATGTCAGGAAATAGTGCACAAGTTCTAAAATAGTGCGTAATTTTCTCGTTTTAAGTTCGTTTTGTACGTTCTTTACGTCCACGCTTCCGTATTAGAAAGATATATCAAAATATTACGTTTTTTGTATTTCAAGTCCTCTGATGAACAGTACGGGTTACTGTTCATGCACTTTTATAAATTTATTTTTATAAACTTAATTATCGTAAACCCGTAAAAGTCGTATCTTATTCGTTTTAACTCCGATTTTAGTGATTCTTTCGAGCACGTCTTCGTAATTAAAAATTCTATAAAGTATTTCCCATAAACCTTCTGATGTGAACAGTAATTTTTATAAAAGCATTTTTTATATATTTAATTATATAAACTTGCAAATAGCATAACTTATTCGTTATAGCTTTGTTTTTCGAGTTCTTTATATGCCTACGATCCTTGTAACATGTAGTATTTTATAAAATATAAAATAAATACTTTATTTTTTGAATTTGAACAGACCCTTTAAGATTTTTACATAAATTGTGTTTAAAACTTGTTTTTATAACTTTTTAGCCTAGTTGATTTGTTACAAGTCCTCTACCATGTGTTATACCACAAGTCTTATATACTTTAGGTCCTTAGTCGATCATTTGTCCAAGAGTACAGGTCCTCATATTTCTTTTACTTATAAACTTTAATAAGTAAACTTTTAAGCAACTTAGTTTTTTATACTTTTTAATACGTTAAACATACTTGTATAATGTATGTAACTTCCATTCCAACATGTTCTCAACATCAATATAACATAAGACAAAGTTTATCAAAACATGATCAAGAGTAAAAATCTATTTTACATGTTAATATGTTTCCTAGATGCTAATTTACTATATAAACATTATATATACATAAAATCATAATTGTAAAGAGTTTAGGGTTTTTAGATGACCTTAGGATGAAGTATGATGAAGAGAAACAAGATATAAACCTAGTCTTAGACGCTAAACTCAAACTTAAATATTAGAAACCATAATTCCAATGAAAACCTCTAAATCTTAAACCTTGCTTGTTTAACCCTTGTAAACACTAAACCAAGCTTCCAATACACCTTAGATATGTCTAATAATGAACCTTGAGCACTTGGAATACTTGTAAAATCAAAAATTATGAATGTATATGGGTGTGTAAAGTGTGCCGTGGGTTTGGGCATAAGAAAGAGAGGTTTTGTGTTTAGTTTGTGTTGGGTTCAGTTCTTGAGCCCATTAGTCTTTCAGTAGATTTAAACATAAAATCCCCTAAGTTACTCAAGTTAAAGTAGTTCAGTTTGAGTGTGATGTCCTTCCAGCCTTAGCTCTTCATGTCCTTTAGATGATGGGAAGTATCTTATCTTCAGTTGCGTATGCAGCGGTACAGAAAATGAAGAAGGCCCTTGGTTGGAGCTTTAGTTCAGCTTGGTTGACCAAATACAAGCCTCAAAAGCTCGAAACATAAACTTTCACTTCTTGAAGGTTTAAGAAGGTGGGAAAAAGATTGCTTTATACTAAAAGGAATAAAGAAATCTCCCTTGGATAATGTGCTTCTAAAGTCAGTAAATGTTATCTCTTCCAATTAATGTGAAAACACATTGAAGAGTTTATTTATCTCTCAAAAAAACTGACTCATACCACTAAAAGCTGAAGCTTTAGTTTTGGTCATAACAAGTTTATTTTCTTAAACTTTTAACATAGGTTAAAGTTTAAGTTCGAAGGAGATAACACCCCAATTGTCATTCAACCACCTTGCTATTCCGCAAGCAAGGTGTGTCATAGATTATTTATTTGATCTAAATAAAAGTATATTACGTTGGAAAAGTAATTTATTTATTCATACCTTTAAGTGATATAATTTTCGAAATGAAAATTTACTACTAATTACTTGTTTACGTTTAATTTTACATTGAATGTTTTTTATATTTTGTGATTATCAAAACGTAAAGATGTGAAAAAATATTAGTAATGTTTTTAGGAATTATATTTTATCAACAGGTTATATAAAGGCTCAAAGAATTTTAAAATCAAGATCCATCTTAAATGGCAGCAGTAGAGGTACCACAAACTCTTGAGTATAGGGGTGGCCAACTTAATGTTGATCCTGTACTAGAGGTGGAAAATTTTACCAACTGGAAAAAGAGGTTTATGTACCACATTATTGATATTGAACCTCAATTTGAAAATATCATCAAAAACGGTCCTTTTGTCCCTATGACAGCTGGTCAAAGGAAGCCCAAAAATCAATGGACTGGAGATGAGAGAAAGGCTGCTAACTTAGATCAGCGACTCAAAAGTCTCATCATGTCTGTCCTTCCAAACGACCAAATGAATTCTGTCATAAACTACTTAACAGCTAAATCAACATGGGATGACATGATACTATATCATGAGGGCCCCTCTGATGTGAAAGAAAGTAGGGTCATGGACCTAAAGTTGTGTTACAACACCTTTAAATTCAAAGAAGGTGAAACACTAACACAAACTTTCACCAGATACAAAGCTTTGATGAATGAGTTAGTAAATGATGGCATCAAACTTTCAAAGCTTGAAATAAATACTGGTTTTATAAATGGGTTACCAAAGAAGTGGCTAAGTTTCTGCCAAAGTCTCAGAAACACAAATCATGTGAAAGATTCTGAGCTTGCTTCTCTATTTGGTAAACTCAAATATGAAGAAAACCTAATAGACAGTATTTATGAGACTGAAAAGAACAAATCTCTTGTCTCTGCAACACCTTTGTCAACTGCCTTCTTCTCTACCTCTATTGTCCAGGACTTTCAAGATAATCCTTATGATGAAAAGGATACAAGAAGCAGTCAAGAGTACATGGATGACCTTGAGGAAGAATATCAAGCAAGAGCTCTTTTAGCCAAATCTAAAAGGTTCTTCAAAAAGGGTACTCAAAGGTCAGTAGTGCAAAAGCAACTGACCAAACTGAATGCCACAAATGTGGCAAGAAGGGTCACTTTGCAAGAGTCTGTTTTTCAAAAACTTCAGTTCTTTCATATAAATCATCTTTTCAACCAAAACTTCTTAGTTCCTCTCAGCACAAACTAGAACTAAGACCTACAAAAGACTTTGAAGCCAAATACAACAAAGTCAAGGCTAAACTGGCTCTCCTCAGTTCAAGTGCTTCAACTTCCAAAGCCTAAATGGTTAAGAATAAAGGTCTTATCGCTGAAGCCTATGAATTGGATGAAGAAGAAGTGTCATCTGATGACAATGAAGTAACTGAAGTTAAAGCTCTTATGGCTCTTGCTGATGAAGAAAGAGTTTCTGTTGGCAAAGAAAGTGCCATAAATGGTGAATGGATTAAGATCTCGATGAAAAAGATACACACTCTTCTTGAAATGGAAGATACTGATGATAGAAAATACTTTCTAGATTACGTGTTAATTGATATAAACTAAAGTTTGAAATAACAAAGAAACAATCTCATGTCAAAACATAGAAATTTTGTTCAATAACTAAATACATGCAAAGAACAGCTTTTGGTATTAAAGCAAGCAAAGCTTGATCTTCTTACCATGCAGCATGTAAACATTGAGATTTTCAAAGAGAATCAAAACTTAAGAAATGAACTGAAAGAACTAACTTCTATTACAGAAGCATGGCTAAACAGTTATATATAAATTTAATCAGTATCATGAACAAATTCCTCACATCAAAAGAAAAAATCTTGGAATTGACCAACCTCACTAAGATAACCTTCACAGCTCTGGCCAAAATACCCACTATTTTGTGAATCTTCAGCAGATAACTCAAATGGTGTCTACTGACTGTAGGTAAATAAACCTAAGTTATTTGAAGCTAAAGATTCTACTCTAATTAATTCAGATAAATGGTAAAGGTAACCCTCAAATGAAGTCCACAAAGAACACAACTGACCATTTCATTTATTGGCTCTGACTCTTCGGCTTACTGATTATGATTCAGCTGATGAATTTTCAGTTTGTAGCACCCCCTTCCTCCACTAGAGAAGCTGACTTGTGCTGAACCTGTTTCTAGACCAAAGACAATGATATTAATATCGAATTTGAAGTCAAAATCCACATACAAGCGCTGAAAACTTTAAAGGAGTCAATAATAAATGAACCTTCCTCAGCTCCTGCTAGAGGCAACAAAAGTTCTTCAGCTTCTAAAACTAATTCAGCTCCTGCTAGTAAGTTAAAGAATGTGAAAATGATAGATGATCCTCCTTTGGCAATTGTAATGAAAGAACTTAATGAACTAAAATTACAAATTAGCAAGAATAAGTCATCTTACTCAGAAACAAGAATTCTCAATATGTTCCTCCTAATGCACTTCAAAACAAATACAAAACTCAATTCAAAATGAATTGTGAACTGTGTGGACAAAACAATCATCTCTCTAAGAATTGTTATGAAGTCTTGTTTTGTAAAAAGTGCAAGAGAACTAATCATAGAACATGTGATCATGTTGAATTTATGTCCTCCATGAATATAAATCAGTATCATTCTGGTCAAGGTTGTGAGAACTCGTATTTTCTGAAGGTAATATTTTATTCAGATTTATTGCTCGTTTCATAAAATAATAGTTTTATATTATTTTTACTTGCCATGACAGTAAATATTGTCATTTTTCACCGTCTCGATTTCATTTATCCATTTCTTTTGATCAAGGAAGCCACGTGTCCACAAAATTATCCCGAATGAGATTTTATTTCATTTTTCATGTTTTACCATGTTTTCGTGAGTTTCGTCATTTTAGACTTAATTTACGTTTTTACCTAAAGTGTCGGGCTAGGAGCTAAATTAATTTTGTAAAACTTTAAGTAAATACAAGTTATATAAAAATTTGCCATGGTTCTCTTTTTTTTTCTCCTTGGGCCGGCTCCATGTGACCAACAACAACAACATTTATTTTTTTTACAACTAAAGTTACCCACAATATTTTTACTTAACCATTTATACCATTTTTTTCACACAATTTCAAAACAAAAAAAATACAAACCTGCTCCTACCTCTCCTCTTCCTTTGCCGACACACCTCACACACACCAACACCCTCATCAAAAATTTATTCACGTCACTCAAATCAAGTAAAAAAATTACCCCATTATAATCCTTGTATTATCCTCATCCAATGATAGTAAAAACCAATCACTACATGACAAGACTTTTAAATTTTAAAGGATTTTGAAGATTTTTGAATGTTTAGAAGCTTTAAATAGGGTTTAATCATAAGCTAGGAGGTTATTGAAAGTGTAGTTTAGATTTTGTATAAAAAAAAAATATTATTGGTGTTTGTTTGGGCCCTCCTAGCCCGGCCAAAGCTCAAACCCATAGGGGTTTTTGGGTTTGTAATCTTGGTTCTTATTTTGCTTTCTTTATTGAACACTTTTAGACCCCTTTCCTTGATTTAAATTTTCATCATTTCAAGTATATACATTGATTGAGTTTATATGAGGTCTTAATTTCATTTCATAGTAAATAACTAGATGAAATACCTCATACCAGACACCCTCCCATAAACCCTACCGCTGTACCCAATCATCTCTAGAGCAGCCTCTCGAATCCGAGGATAATGACCTTGCTAATTCCGATGAGGCTCAGGACGTGTCTCCTCCAAAGAGCACGTTATGAGATAGGTAGTACTTCTAATGCACATGCTACAGTTTCTGCTCCTATGATCATTACAAGTGTCGATGAACCCGTCTCTCAAGTCGAGGAGTTGTCTCGTAATGTACACTATTTGTTGAGGGAGTCCGGGATCAAAGGGAAGGAAGCAAAGGTCTTAAAAACAGAAATGAAAAAACTTGCGAAACATATGGATTCATGGGATAAGGATTTTAAAAATGAATGGTTGTATACTTGTAAGCTAGAGAAGAAGTTGTGTGAAGTGGAAGATAAGGTTGAGAAAAAGGAAGAAGAAAAGGTTGAGATGAAAAAGTACATAACAGAGTTGGAAAGAATGAAAGAGTGCATGGAAGAGATGAAGGGGAAGTGGGAGTTGATGGATTATAAGTATGAGATGATGGCTAAGGATAAAGAGCGGTTGGAAATGACGTTGGCTAATGTGCATGTGATGATGGCAGATAGGTTGGGTTGGTACGATATGGATGAGCGCTCGAATGATGCTATTGATGTGCTGAAGACTTATGGGACTACTCCGCCACCTGGATTGCAAGACCCTTCCAATGATCCTTAGTAGTTATTCCCTATGTTTCCTTTTATGTTATCGTACTTTCAGACTGTTATCTTTTGTACGCTCTATTTAACCACCGATGATGGTTCATGTTACTATGTTGATTATGGGTGTAAAATTTTGCTCTCTTTTGTAAACACCCTTAAATTTGAAGCTATGTATCTCGGAATGTAATGAAACTATGTGCTTTTGAAGTAGCATTTTGTTATCATTGTTGCTGTTCCAATCTTTTTTTTTTCGTTCCAACACATGCTTGTTGAAATTAAATTTCGATGTCATGTTTATTCTTCATGAGAAGTGCATACCATGTTAATTATTAATCTGTAATTAATTTGTCATGTTGAATCTCATCCCTCTAATCTTGCAAATTTTGATTTAACATACTCCTACAAGTTCTCACCGAATTTTGTATTTGTGTTGTTGACAGAATTATGCCGCCTTTGAGACGTCATGGAGCTTTAAGGCCGCGCGGATCGCGCCGTGCTGCTATGGAAAGGATTATTGCCGATCGTGTGGCTCAGGCAATCGAGGATCATGAGAAGAAACGAGTTTCCTCGTCAAACTCTGAAGGATCATCTGGTACTGGTAGTTGCTCGCATAAGACATTTATGAGTGGTAAACCACACTCTTTTAACGGTACGGAGGGTGTGGTGGGGTTAACTCGATGGATGGAAAAGATGGAGCAAGTGTTTGGGACTTGCAAGTGTGCTGAACAGGATAAAGTGGTGTATGCAGCCAGCACATTCGAGGGTCCGTTCCCACACTGGTGGAGATTGGGAACATTCGTAACTGTTGGGTCTCGAGAAAGCGAACAAGATTTCCATGGACTGAATTTAAGAGATGAAGACTACCGAGTAATGACCCAGGACACAGAAATTCAGAAAATGGAACAGGGAATTATGAACCTGACCTTGAAAGAATGACATTAGAGACCTACATCACCGATTTCATGAACTTTCCTTGATGTGCCCCGAATTGGTTCCCTTACCGAGAACAAGAAAATCAAGAAGATCTTCAAAGTTTTCCTGGAAAGGATTAAGTGGAAACATCCACATCATCCAAACCCTCCCTTTGCATGATGCAGTTAACATGGCCCTGAGTCTGTGGAGCATTCATGCGAGGGTAAGGCATCTAGGGTCTAGGTGATGTGGAAAAAGGAAATGGATGATAACCGCCGAAACAACCAAGAGAAACAACAACCGAACCGAAACAATCAGAACCTTCCAACAATAAGGCATGAACCACCAAATTTACGACGGCTGGCTCCGGTTGGGCCCACAAACAAATCGCAAAGGATATACAGGTCCCCACCCGTATTGATGACAAATGTAATTGGCGACCATTGTGGGCATGTGCCAAGATGTGTGCTAGGTGTCGAAAGCGTTGTCATATGAAGTAAAAGGTCTGTAGGTTAGAATGGTGCGATGGTCGACCACTAAGAAGTGGGTAATGTTGGTGATTTGGTTGCAAGGACATACCAGGAAACACCTGTCCAAAGGCTGTGAATGTGCCTGAATAACTAAGCTCGAGGTAGAGCTACCAAGTTGGTGGAAAATGCTTGCTCAGGACCCAAAAGTTGTAACGGGTACGTTCCTCCCTTAATGACCATTTTACAAATGTTTTATTTGACTTCTGTGCTGAAAGGAGTTTTGCGGTCTCGAGACTATACCCCATTTATTGAAATCAACCCATATCCTAGGCTCCTAGTTACGAAGTAGAATTACCGATGGGAAGATGGTAAGTAGCAATTTACCGTATGCGTGGCTGACCTTAGAGTTGCTTAATCATGTGTTTAAAATCGATCCTGCTATCCCCGACTTAGCGCTTAGGCCAGTTTTGATGTATTGTTGGCATGGCCTGGTTAGTCCTCACCATTCATGCCTCCATATTTGTGATTAAAGAAATCGTTGCGTATCCCTACTCCCTTATGGGTCATTTCTAGACTTCTATAGCGAACGCCGATGTCTATCCACGATCTCTTCTAATGTTTCAAGCGGTGAGAAAAGGCTTGAATGACCATGTTGTGCGTGAATTCCCTGAGGTGTTCCCGGATGATTTATCCGGATTGCCACCTATTCGTGAAGTTGAGTTTCGCATTGATCTTATCCCGGGTGCTTTACCTGTTGCTAAGGCACCCTACCGTCTAGCTCCGTCTGAAATGAATGAATTGTCAAACCAACTCAAGGAGTTGCAGGAAAAAGGTTTTATTAGGCCAAGTAGTTCACCATGGGGAGCTCCTGTACTTTTTGTCAAAAAGAAAGACGGTGCCATGAGAATGTGTATTGATTATAGGGAGTTAAATAAGTTGACCATTAAGAATCGTTACCCTCTTCCTCGGATTGATGATCTGTTTGACCAGTTGCAAGGTGCTTGTTGTTTTTCCAAGATAGATCTTCGATCAGGCTATCACCAGTTGCGAGTTCATGAAAATGATATTCCGAAAACCGCGTTCAGAACCCGTTATGGTCACTTTGAATTTACCGTTATGCCATTCGGACTTACCAATGCTCCGGCTATATTTATGGATTTGATGAACCGTGTCTGCAAACCCTACCTTGATAAATTTGTCATCGTCTTTATTGACGATATCCTCATTTATTCTAAGTCTGAAAAGGATCATGAGCATCATTTGAGAACCATTTTAGATCTCCTTAAGAAAGAAAAGCTCTTCGCTAAATCTCAATGTGTGAATTCTGGTGAAAGAAGTCCCAGTATTTTGGGTGCATGTGTTTTAATCAGAAGGTATCCACGTAGACCCAAGTAAAGTTAAAGCAGTTAAAAACTGGAAAGCTCCCGAGTCGCCGATTGAAACATCCTTTCATCCTAGGGTTAGCGGGGAATTACCGCAGTAATCATTGAAATTTCTACAAGATAAGCCAAAACCGTTAACCTTGTTAACTCATAAGAATAAAGATTATGTATTGGGTTGAAAGATCAAGAGAAGGCCTTTTCAGATATTGAAGGAAAAGTTTATGCAATGACTTCCGGTGTAACGCACCCTGATAGGAACCAAACGACTGTTTGTGGTCTAGTTGTGATGTGACCCACCAAGGTTTTTGGGCTTCGCTAGATGCAACGAGGTAAGGTAATCGCCTATGCCTCGCGGCAGTTAAAAATCCATGAGAAAAATTATACCACGCATGACCTGGAGTTGGGTCGTGTATTGCGCGTTAATAATCTGAGACATTACCCTATGGGACAAAAAGGGCATCTACACGATCACCTAGAGTCCCTCACAGTACATCGTTCTGACCAAAAGGACTTGAATATGCGCCAGAGGCGATGGTTGGAACTTCTTAGTGACTATGAGTGTGAAATTAAATATCATCCGGGAAAAGCAAACGTAGTAGCTGATGCCTTGAGCAGAAAGGAAAGGCTTAAGCCTAGGAGAGTGCGTGCAATGAGTATAACCATTCAGTCTAACCTCAGAACCAGAATTTTAGAAGCTCAGAGAGAAGCTGCAAAGGATCTCAAGTCTCCAACCGAAGGGTTACGAGGTTTAGACGCTCAATTTGAAAGTAAAGAAAATGGAGCAATCCACTTTGTTGGTAGAATTTGGGTGCCCTCTACTGGAGGTTTGAGGAAGGTAATCATGGACGAAGCTCATGCTTCAAGATATTCAGTACATCCTGGTGCGGATAAGATGTACTATGATTTGCGTGATGTATATTGGTGGCCAAGTTAATGAGAAGAATATAGCTGAGTATGTTAATAGATGTTTAAACTTTGTCTAAAGTTGAAAGCCGAACACCAAAACTTCAGGTCAGCTCCAACAAACCAGAAATCCTGATAGGAATGGGAAAAGATAACCATGGAATTATGAGTTAAGTTACCGAGAAGCATATTGGCTATTGTATGCGATTTGGGTCATTGTGGATAGGTTGACCAAGTCTGCTTACTTCCTGCCAATTCCTGAGGATTACAAAATGGAGAAGCTAGCGCGCATAACATCAATGAATAAAAACCAAGCATGTGGTCCAGTTTCCTTATCTCCGATCGTGACTGTAGGTTTTTTGCATCTCTTTTGGCAAGTTCTACAGAAGGCGTTGGGTACGCAGGTGTTTATGAGTACCGCATATCAGCCTGAGACAGATGGCCAGAGTGAGCGTACCATTCAAACATTGGAAGACATGCTGCGGGCATGTGTTATGGATTTTGGTGGCAGTTGGGATACTCACCTTCCGTTGTCGAGATTTATCCTATAATAACAGTTATCACAAGAGCAGCAAGTGTTCACCATACGAGGCATTTGTACGACCTAGGTGTAGTCACTCAGTGATATGCAACGAGGTCGTGAAAGTCAATTAATCGGAAGTTGCCTGTAGTTAGTAGCAAAGACTACTGAGAATATTGTGCAAATTAGAGAAAGGTTAAAGACAACTAGAACCCCCACTCGTCAAAAGTGGCTTAAGCCGATAGAGGCGGTAAAAAACCTCTTGAGTTCAAGTTGGAGATCGAGTGTCCTATTGCATATCTCCTTGGAAAGGGAGTGTTCGATTTGGTAATAAGGGAAAGTTAGCACCAATATCGTTTTCGTTGGACCTTTTGAAGATTGTAGAGCGCATCGGTTCTTCAGAGGCATATCGGGTTGAGATTGCCGAAACAGTTGAGTTGGTATCATGATGTGTTTACCATGTATCCTAATCTAATAAGTGTTTGCGAGTTCGACATTTCAAATACCATTAGAAGCAAAGATACGGGTGAACGCCAAGGTTATTTCATAGAGAGAGTCCCGTGCGAAATCGTGGATAGGGCAAACAAGAAGTTAAAGCTATTGGATTCCAATCGTCAAAGTCCGTTGGACACTCGCTCGTGGTGGCTGAATTCACTGGGAACGGAAGACCAATTCCTAACAAGTATCCTCATCATTCATGCTATCCATCATTCGTCTTCCGGATGAACTCTTGAGGACCAGAGTTCCTTTAGGAGGGTCGACCGTGATAACTCGTATTTTCTGAAGGTAATATTTTATTCAGATTTATTGCTCGTTTCATAAAATAATAGTTTTATATTATTTTTACTTGCCATGACAGTAAATATTGTCATTTTTCACCGTCTCGATTTCATTTAATCATTCTTTGATCAGGAAGCCGACGTGTCCCACAAAATTAACCCGGAATGAGATTTAATTTCATTTTTCATGTTTAACCATGTTTTCCGTGAGTTTCGTCATTTTAGACTTAATTTACGTTTTTACCTAAAGTGTCGGGCTAGGAGCTAAATTAATTTTGTAAAACTTTAAGTAAATACAAGTTATATAAAAATTTGCCATGGTTCTCTTTTTTCTCCTTGGGCCGGCTCCATGTGACCAACAACAACAACATTTATTTTTTTTACAACTAAAGTTACCCACAATATTTTTTTTACTTAACCATTTATACCATATTTCTTTTCACACAATTTCAAAACAAAAAAAATACAACCTGCTCTTCTCCTCCCTCTCCTTTTTGCCAGACACCCTCCTCAAAAAGTAGTTACAAAAAATAAACAACACCCCTCATCAAAATTTATTCACTCACCAAATCAATAAACAAATTACACCATTATAATCCTTGTATTATCCTCATTCCAATGATATAAACCAATCACTACATGCAAGACTTTTAAATTTTAAGGATTTTTGAAGATTTTTGAATGTTTAAGAAGCTTTAATGGGGTTAATCATAAGCTAGGAGGTGATTGAAAGTGTGAGGTTTAGATTTTATATAAAAAAAATATTATTGGGTGTTTGTTTGGGCCTCCTAGCCGCGGCCAAAAGCTCTAACCCATAGGGTTTGTTTGGTTTAATCTGGTTCCGAATTTTGCTTCTTGATTGTACACGTTAAGACCCCTTCTTGATTAATTTTCTCAATTCATGTATATACATTGATTGTAGTTTATTTGAGTCTTAATTTTTGTAAAATAAAATTGGATATTTTTATGATGACACTGATTTTTGATGTCATATGATCATGGTATTAGTTGTGCTTTGTAGAGGCTTGGTTTTTGATTTAGAGCGAATTGGTAATAGATTTAGGCTTAGAAAACAAATACATGAAATTAGTGCTGAATTAGACAGGTCATGCCAATATTTTTTAACTCTACAGGTCCATTTCTCCTTAAAAATAGATTCCCGACTGATGTTATAGTGTATGTTGGTGAGTTGTATGCACAATGGAAATGTCCGAATGATTTAAATGGCGCCTGTCTTTTCTAAAATGGGTCAAAACCGACATATGTCCAAAAACGTGTAGAAAAGTCTTGGGTAAACAGGTGAAATGGGGTAATTTTACAATTCCTCTCCCTCCCAGTAGGCTAAGTTATATAAAACTCCTTCTCTCATGGAATCAAATTAAAAAGCTATTATGGATAATTATTTATGATTAAACGGCAAATGCCAATGTGAATTAACGTTCAAAAGTCCAAATTTGTAGGTCGGTTACTAAAGATTTGATTTACCCGTTGATTGGTAATAATTTTAAACGGTGTGGCTGGACTTTTGGATAGAAGAGAGTATAGCTTTCAAATGTAAAAACCTCCCACCTTTAGCCTTTGTAAAGAACATTTTGAGTTATGCACTCGATAAAGGCAAGGTATCTATAAATTTGGTTTTATCATTAACTTTTGGGTGAAAAAGAGTTTAAAAATAGATCGATAAGTTGGGTATGAATACATTAATCATGTTGAGGACTTATACCTTTGTAATCAGTAGGTAGGGGTCCAAGTGATGAAAGTTAAGTGTTGGTTTAGTTTGTGCGCGACTTGCAAGCCTTTGCACATACCATGATCCGTAACTTTTATAAAAGCAGATTTTTGCAAGATTACTTGAAGTATGTATGAAAATAATATTTTATTTTATTTTCCTTTCATGTTGAGTTTCATTTTGACATAAACATAGAGTTGTAAACTCCAACATATTTATCATGATAATTACATATATATTTTCATTCATGAGTTGAGTATTTCATGATGGCGTCATAGTGACACACATGTTTTTCCTATTTAGGTCATTGAGTTTGTGGTGCTGCGAGCTTCTTCTTGATTTTCTTTGATCATTTTCATCTCTTTGCTAACGGTGAGTACATAGCCCCCTTTTTCCATTGATACTTGTTTTAAATTGCGGGTGAGATTACGTGATTGAACATCAAGCATTGATTTTTTCAAAACTGTATGCTACCTGAAATTATTATTGCCTAAGTCCCTTTCTGCTAGTTGTTGCCCCGGAAATCATGAACTGTTAAATCACGTTAGTGAGCGCGAATGTTATGGGTGGATCCATCGGACTAGACATCCCCGCCGTCATGATTAAGGTTGAATAGCCCTGTGAACGCATTTTACATTTGAAATACTTGAGGGTAGTTGCAGAATACCTTACATTATTGGCTCATGAGTTAAGGTTTCCGGTGTCATGACTGTAGTGCAGATAATACTGATTTCCCCCATGAAACTACTATATACATGGTGTTTCCTTTCCTATGATATTTATTTAAACCTATGTTATTCACATCAACTTTGTTTTTGACAGTTTTTCTCATGTTTAATCTCAGGTACTAATAGCATACTTTGAAGGATGTGAAGCTCGATGGATATCAATCGTATGGGCGTTCTTTCTTGTGTTGTTCAAAAATGGTGCTTTGTTGGTCAAGACCATGTTGACTTTAAAAACCTTGTCGTTGTCAGTCGGTTTAAACTTATGGTCATGTATGGTACTTAAACATTATGGTCCCCCGCGTATAACTCTCATATTTTGTCAAGCACCGTAATGTATGACTTTTCATGTTTTGTTGTGACTTGTAATCCTAGAGTCTTGTATGATGACGTGGTACCCCCTTGACCCATGACCCGAATATATTCCGCATTTTGGGGGTCTCACAAAGGTGAGTCTTCCTCAAGATCCAGACCTTCAAGGCCAGCAATACCTTTTCCTTCTTGCATACATTGTGGATATAATTATCATAAATCTGATGATTGTGTATACTATCCCATATGTGAAATATATAGAAGCTATGATTATGATACTCATGGTTATAACATGATTATTTCTCTAAGAAGAGGAATCAAACCTAGAAACCATCAACATGTCACAAAGAACTGTGAAATATGTGGTAGCAACATTCATACCACATCTGATCACAATGACATTGAGTGGTTCAGGAAAAAAGAAGCTCTTCAAGCTAAGAAAGTTGAGTCTTTCAAAGCAAGTAAGATTGAATCATCAAGTGCTCTAAGATCAAAGACTCCCACTAAAAGGTGGGTTTCTAAACAAAAATAACCATCCTGGTCCTATTTTGTGCAGTGTAACATCAGGGAACCTTTATCACATTGAACAAGTGGTCGTTAAACATAATATCTAGGTTACCCTACACAAATATGAGATGTACCGGGACCTGAAGGAATGTATGAAAATAACTCCACATACACCACTGAAGGTTATGGTTATTGTATAGTTTTCAAAAAGGGAGGGAAAGTGAATGTTCCACAACATGAACATTGAAACGCTTTTAACAACTAAAAATTCTACATAAAACCTTATGAAAAAAATCAACTATTATTAAAGCAGAAATCTCACCTGACCAATATGGTCAAGATGATCAAATTGATCACAATGATAAAAAATGTTCATCTGTTTCAAACTGATGAACTCATTAATGATGATCAGTTTTAACAAAAAAAACCAATGAAAACCGATTCATTGATAACCTTACAAAACTGAAGATGTTCAGATCTCTGAACTATTATCCTCTCCAAATGGAAGATACTTTAGCATATGATACAATTCCAACTCTTTTCAATAAAGGAGGAATCTAGCATTGTAATCATAAGGCAATAATGCTTGAATTAATCATCAATTGCATAAAGGCATAAATCATGATAAAATCATGCTCCAGTTGCAAGACTTGAAGCAATCAGGATCTTTCTTGCCTTTTCCACATACATAAACTTCATAGTTTATCAAATGGATGTTAAAAGTACATTCCTCAATGGTAAACTAAAAAAAGAAGGTTATGTCAAACAACCCCCAGGTTTTGATATGTAGTGAATTTCCCAACCATGTCTGCAAATTAGACAAAGCCCTTTACAAACTTAAACAAGCTCTAAGAGCATGGTATGAAACTCTCTCAACCTTTCTCATCGAACATAAGTTTGTAAAAGGTATGATAGACAACACTCTGTTTATCTACAAAACTCAAACAAATGTAATTTTAGTACAAATTCATGTTGATGACATTATCCTTGGGTCCACCAGCACAAAGGTGTGCAAACAGTTTGCTAGACTGATGACTCAAATATACGAAATGAGCATGTTAGGTGTCCTCACCTACTTCATCGGATTTCAGATTAATCAATCTGAAAGAAGCATTTCAATCAACCAAAAAAATGTCAAGGATCTGCTGAAAAAGTATGACATAAATGGCTCATCAGTGATAACTCCAATAGTACCCCCTAACATGTTAGGACCTGATCTCAATGGCAAAGCTATAAATGAGACTCGGTACAAAGATATGATTGGATCACTAATGTGCCTAACTGTAAGCAGACCTAACATCCAAGTCTTTCTTATCTCTATGAAAGATATCAAGCAAATCCTAAGGAATCTTACCTTATTGCTGTTAAGAGAACTCTCTGTAATCTCAGCCTTGGTCTTCAGTATCAAAAATGTTCAGGTTTTGACCTAAAAAGATACTCAGACTATGACTGTGCTAGATGCAACATGGACAGGAAAAGCACTTCAAGTGCTTGTCAGTTGCTAGAAGGCAAGCTTGTTTGCTGAAGCGCGAATAAGCAGCAATATGTAGCTCTGTTCTCAGCTGAAGCTGAAGATGTAGTTGCTGCTGGATGTTGTACCAACATACTATGGATAAAGAGTCAACTCACTGACTATGATATCATATATGAAAATGTACCCATATTTTTTAATAACACAAGTGATATTGCAATCTCAAACAATCCAATTTTGCACTCAAAAAAACAAAGCTTAGTGATATCAGATCAAGAATCATACTTTCAAATGGGACATTGAATTTTATTTCATTCCCACTCAATATCAACTTGCTGATATCTTCATCAAGCTTATGGATAAGTCATCTTTCAAAAGATTGATTGATGAACTAGGTATGTTGAACATTGATTCAAAACCTTAAGCTTCAGTACTAAAGAAAACTGAAGGTTCAACACTTTTATCTAAAACTAAACAAATTCTCATATGTTAAGCGTCAGTTTAGTTTTTGCATACAACCTTTAGTTTGCTTAAGTGAAGTAACTAAGCATTCACATATTTCTCATTCATGGATTTTTATGAGCATGTGTGATTTTGTCGCCTTCGCTGGAGCACAAATATTGGTCAAGTCAAGAACTGAACACTGGTTCATTTTCTTCAGTTCAGTTTTATAAAATTGATTTTATCTAATTCTTTAGTTGTCTTTCAAGTAAAGTAACTGAGCAATCACATATGTCTCATTCATGGATTTACATGAGCATTTGTGGTTTTGTCGCCTTCGCTTGAAGATTGATGATGATGATGATGATGATGATTACAATAATCAGTTCAGTATAACATGGCATCAATTGAGTCTTCTTTACATCAATCATAAGGTCAGTTTCAAAAAAAAAATTCAAAAATAAATAATTGTATTAAGTGATTTCTTACAAAAGAAGTTTACTAACTTAAAAAGTTTATTAAAACATGAATTTCGAATATTCGAATGACCTCACCTTTCTCTCACCTACTTTTGATTGTGCACAGACGGTTGTACACTGTCTAAAGCGTCAGAAGCATGTTGAAATGACTTTCATTAAATACAAAGTTTCACACACATGTTAAAACCAAACCCTAAAACTTCTCACAAATACATAACTTCCATTTGGTAGTTATCAATTCCTCAAAAGAAAAAAATGAAAAGTAACAAATCATATAAACCCATTTCACCGTTCACAAATCACTTCTCAAAAGAACAAATCATTTCACCAAAAACACACACAAAAAACCTCAGAACAAATCATTTCACCAAGAACACACACACAAAACCTCAAAACAAATCAAATCATCAAAATCCTAATCACATCAAATGGAAAACCAAGAACAATTCACGCCTCGTTGAAATTAAATTTGCATTTCTAAGGTTAAAATTTGAAGTTTTAGGTTTTTAGGTTACGATTTAGAATCCCGTTAACGTTTTTTTGTGCTTATTTCGTAATTGTTTTAATAGTTGCTTGTCTTTGTTTTTTATTTGCATTATCATTGTATAAATTAGAATCCAAAACCAAAATCTTAATCTATTCAAAATCCCGATCACAAATCTTAACATGAAGTTCAATTCACGCCTCGTTGGAACAACAATGACCCGGGAAACGACTAGAAGGGGTCACTTTTCCGAATCGATACATCCAGAATTATATTTTAATATGTGAATTGTTTTTATTGCTGTTGTTAACAGTGATTTACCTGATTTACACTATATATAATAAATAATATCAATATATATATATATATATATATATATATATATATATATATATATATATATATATATATATATATATATATATAAAATATAATAAAATATAAATTGAGTTACTAGAGGAAAACCAAATTATCTAGGAAAACCTAGAAAGCCAATCATAAGCACTAAAACACTAAACGAATGCCCTAATAATTTTTTCGAGAAGAGTTACCGCACAGTTAGGGCATCGGTTTAGTATTTTTAGGGCATCTGTTTGAGTTTTCTGGGTTTTCCATACGAATTAAAGTTTTCTCACGAATTCCCAATATATTATATATAGAATAATATATATATATATATAAATATATATATAAATTATATATATATAAAATATATATATATAAACACTAATGTCTTTATCAATTTTTTGGCGGCCGTTGCCGGGGAGACTGTGTTACTAATTTTAAGGTTATCGTTTGAAAGATTGTTTTTGAAGATCCTTCACGGAAATATATTCTTGTTTTTGTGAATATTTTCATATATAAAAAATTAAAAAATATTATAAAGTAATCAAAAATCCAAAAAAACAAAAAAAAACAACAAAAGAAATCGAGTTGTCAATTGTTAAATCGGCTCACCTTTAGGATTACAACACTAAAAATAAGAGGTATAAGGATGGTTTATCCAACAAACTTCACCAAAGGAGAAGGTTTTTAAACGCATTCGCGCTTACCGCATCCTCAGCTTCTTTGTGCGTTTTCTAGAGGATGCCTACCGTGCAGCGTTTGATTTGTCGTTGCCAATAGTAGAATTTATGTGTATAAATTTTTATTAAAAGATTTGTTTTTAGTGTATGCGTACTCGTTCGTCAAGTCCAGTTGTCGAACCATCAACAACTCCCAGAAGACGTCACAATAAAAAACATTCCCAACAAGTCGATCCGGCTATTGTTGAAAAACCCGTAGTTACGATGGCCGATACACGTACTATGGCGGAATTGCTTCAAGCACCCACCGAGGGTTATGGAGATGCGATCGTTATTCCCGCTATTCTAGCGAAGAATTTTGAGCTTAAACACGGTTTACTCAATCTTGTAACGTCTAAGCAATTTTGCGGTTTTGAGAAGGAAGATCCTCATGCTCATATTCGTTGGTTCAACAAGATTACTTCGACGATTAAGTATAAAGATGTGCCAAAGTCGTACGATTAATCTTATGCTATTTCCCCGTTATCCATCGAGGGGCAACTCGAATTGCTCAAAAAAAGAACCCCCATCACTCTATAGTGACTTGGGAAAGTCTTGTTTCCAAATACATTAGACAATTCTTTCCTCCTTAAAAACCATAAATCTTCAAAATAAGATTACGAAATTTTCAGCAACGATTTAAGAATCATTATGTGAGTGGCATGGGACTATTCAAAGTTCTCCTTCGTGCATGCCACATTAGCTGTTTCACAGAATTACACAAAATTTATACTTATAATATTCCTAACATCAAGCCTGATCAAGATTCGTTTAATACAGGTGCCGGTGGCTATCTTTTGACTAAAGACTCCTAAAGTGATGCCTTAACCCTTTATCGAGTAATTCGAAAGTTCGCTACTTCACCGAACAGACCGTTTGTTTGCCAAAAGTAAGTACAAACACTCTACCTCGGTCTTTCCACCCGATGTGTGGCACTCACCGATGTCGTTAGCTTTGCTTCTTGAAAAACACAACCCCGTCTTTCGCACTTCCATTAAAGCGGTAAAGAAAAGTTGTGTTACTGTGGTGGACATCCCCTACTTACCAGTGTCCCTTAACCACCGATGGCAATGCTTCAGGATATCAAGATATATTATTTAAGCATAGTTTTCGGCAGCCGCATTAAACTATAAACTGGAAATGCAGGAAACACCTGTCCTCCGAGTGTAGCTCATCAAGTTTGACCACCCGATTTTCCACCAGTTCAAAACAATCAAAACCGGGGAAATAATTACAACCAATGGAAATTCAAAACTTACTGATCTCTCCGACTCACTCAACACCAAGCTGCACCATCAAATGAAACTCGCAAATTACATGAAAGTTAATGACACAAACATGCGAGCTATGCAAAATCAAATCACTAATATGAAAACTGAGTTGAAAAATGAATTTCAGGCCACGATGTTGCAACAAAACAATAAGCTTGAGAATATGTTGAGCAATTATTTTCAAATGAACAAACCTTCGGGTTCGGGTTCTCTTCCTAGCAATACCGTTGTTAACCCAAAAGGTGACTTGAAAGCAATCACTACCCGAAGTGGGGTTTCTTACGATGTACCTTACATTCCTCTTCCTTTCTCTTCTTATCCCAAGGTGGTGGAAAGAGAGCCCGAGGTGACAAAGGACCCGGTGCAACCAAGTACCAAAAAAGTCCAACCTCCGGATGTCCAAACTCAAGCACCAACCTTTGAGCCCGTTAACGCTCCTAAGCCTAAGCCTAATTTACCTTATCCTTCGAGGCTTAATAGCCAAAAGCTCCGAGAAAGAGACGACCATCAAATGATGAAGTTTCTTCAAATCTTTCGAAGCTTACACTTCGATCATAGCTTCACAGATGCTTTACTCTACATGCCCAAATTTGCTTCCACATTCAAGAATCTTCTTAGCAATAAGGAGAAATTATTTGAATTAGCCAATACACCGGTAAATGAGAATTGTTCGGCGGTTATCCTAAAGAAGCTACCCGAAAAACTTGGAGACCCCGGTAAATTCCTCATTCCATGTAATTTTCCAGAGATAGTTGAATGCTTAGCCTTGGCCAATCTTGGTGCAAGCATCAACTTGATGCCTCTCTCCATATGGAGGAAGCTTTTACTCCCAGAACTTACTCCTACTTAAATGATTCTTGAGCTTGCGGACCGGTCTACTACTAGACCAACCGGCATTGCCGAAGATGTCTTTGTGAGAGTAGGAAAGTTCCATTTTCTGGCTGACTTTGTAGTCGTTGATTATGTTGTCGATCCTCGAGTTCCCTTAATTCTCGGGAGACCCTTTTTGAGGACGGCACGAGCTTTGATTGATGTTTACGGTGAAGAATTAACTCTCCGAGTGAGTGATGAAGCCATAACATTCAAAGTTGGTAACACTTCAAGATACTCCTACAATGATGCTGAATCAATTAACCGAATCGATGTCATCGATATAGCTTGTGAGGAGTATTCTCAAGAAGTGTTAGGATTTTCTGACAATTCCGAGAGTGGCAATCCCACTCTAATTTCTGAACCAATCATTGCTAAATCTTCACCCTCCCTTACTCCATTTGAGGGAGGTGATTTCATTCTAGAAGAAATTGAAGCTTGTTTTGCAAGTGACTCAGTTCCACCGGGAATTGATGATGCTGAATTTGATCCGGAGGGAGACATTCGTCTAATTGAAGAAATGTTAAATAATGACCCGTACTCTCCTCTCCCTCCGAAGGACCTAAAATGTGAAGAACTTAAAAGCGTTAAATCCTCAGTTGATGAACCTTCGGAGCTTAAACTCAAGGGCTTACCTTCTCATCTCGAGTATGCATTTTTGGAGGGTACCAATAAATTACCCGTCATTATTGCTAAAAACTTGAAAGACGAAGAGAAGGAACGCCTCATAAAGGTTTTAAAGTCTCACAAGCAAGCAATTGCTTGGAAACTCTCTGACATTAAGGGTATTGACCCATAATTTTGCACTCACAAAATCTTAATGGAGGATGACTTTAAACCGGCGGTCCAAAAGAAGGTTTAATCTAAAAATCATGAGTTATCAAAAAGGAAGTTTTTAAAAACTCCTGATGCCGGATGATTTTACCATATCTCGGATAGTCCTTGGTTAGACCGTGATTGTGTACCAAAAAAGGGTGGAAAATGTACGTTATGACAAATGAGATATTGAGTTTGATTTGACTAGGTTAGTTACCGGGTGGCGTGTTTGTATTAATTATAGGAAACAAAACGATGCTACCCGAAAAGAACATTTCCTGTTACCCTTCATGGACCAAATGTTAGAATGATTAGCTGGGAACGAGTACTATTGTTTCTTTGATGGATTCTCTGGGTATTTCCAAATCCCTATTGACCCGCAAGACCAAGAGAAGACAACTTTCACTTGCCCTTATGGAACGTTTGCCTATCGACGTATGCCTTTCGGCTTATGTAATGCTCCTGGCACGTTCCAAAGATGCATGATGGCCATTTTCCACGACATGATCGAGGAAACAATAGAAGTATTCATGGATGATTTCTCGGTCTTCGGGGATTCCTTCTCATCTTGCCTCTCCCATTTAGACAAAATGATCAAAAGGTGCGAAGACACCAATCTTGTTCTAAAGAGGGCATTGTCCTCGGCCACAAGATTTCAAAATCTAGGATTGAGGTAGATAGGGAAAAAGTTGATGTTATTGCAAAATTACCTCCTCCCACGTCCGTCAAAGGAATTCAGAGTTTTCTAGGTCATGCCGGGTTTTATCGTCAATTTAATCAAGATTTTTCTAAAATCGCCCAGCCGATGACCCATCTTCTTGAAAAAGAGACTCTGTTCATTTTCTCGGCCGAGTGTAGAGAGGCATTTGAGACCCTTAAGAAGAAACTAACCGAAGCTCCGATATTAGTTGCCCCCGATTAGGACTTGCCCTTTGAAATTATGTGTGATGCTAGTGACTTTGCAGTTGGGGCAGTCCTGGGGCAACGAAAGACCAAACATTTCCGGCTAATACACTATGCGAGCAAGACTATGACCGATGCCCAAACTCATTACGCCACAACGGAAAAAGAATTATTAGTCGTGGTGTATGCTTTTGAGAAATTCCGACCTTATCTAGTCTTGTCAAAGACCATAGTATATACAGACCACTCGGCTCTTAAGTATCTGCTCGCTAAGCAATATGCTAAAAAGAGATTGCTCCGCTGGATTCTTCTCCTCCAAGAATTTGATGTCATTATCCG
>BQNB010066335.1:7284-30623 GCA_026074375.1 Tanacetum coccineum
TGCTAGTTCTAGAATTGGAAGAAAGAATAAAACTCCACCTTGAGAAGAAGATGAAGTTCAACCAATAGAGGAGCAATAACTTCAAAAGTAAACACCCCGCTCCTGTTAAAGTAGAAGGAGGAATGGATGATGAAGGAGAAGTCACGTAAGGACGTGTGACTTCGAGTCTAGCTACAAGACTCGTTAATAAAGAAAAGCGCTTCTTGGGAGGCAACTCAATTTACTTTTCTCGCAAATTAGGAGTGTCATGTATGTTTTAATTTTTTATAGTTTGTTTTATTATGTTTGAACTCTATTGTAATCATGCTTTGTTTGTCTTTAACCTCATCTTAATTTCAATCAAAGGTATTTTGCAACAATAAGTGTATGGGAATTTATCTGGTTTTTTAGAAACAAGTTCAAACATGTTAAATAAATTATTTAGATTAATTCGTGACATATGATTGAATTGTAAAATCTCAGGTTTTATGCAGCTATTTGTAAAGGAACTAACTTATGAAATCAAGTGCAGGAAATTTTTCATCAAAAACAAAAATTTCGTTTTCACATAACGTGGAGACGACGTCACGATTTACACGCGACGCCGTCACCACGACACCTGTGACGGGGTCACAAAAACCCTGACGGCGTCAAACACCTAGGTCTAGAAAACTTAAAGTTTTTAATTATATTTGAAAATAAAACTTGCATAACATATTAACATTTAATATATGTATTCTTCTGCTACAAACCTGCAAAACCTAATAAGTTTAACAATCTCTCATCCTATCCTTACTGCTTTATCGAGTCAACCCTAAATTCACATTGTATATTTGTCTATCGCACATTTTACCCTTGGTGTGGTTGTCTTTGTCATTGATTATAGGTTATATTTGACGAGAAGAAGCTTGGAAGTTCTTAGGAAGTTTCATTGGATGATTCTTGGAGGACAATTTAACCAGTTATCGCATGTTTTTTCTCCATTAGTGAGCAAACCAGGGGAGTATTAGTTTCTTTTCCTTGTTTTCTTTTCTTTTTATTCGTATTTACGGGTACTTCTATAAAACATTGGGGACAATGTTCAACTTAAGTGTAGGGGGGAAATAAGCCTTAGAAACTATTCTTTCATTTTCCATTTACTTTATCCTTAAAATAATGGGTAATATATCAAAACATAGCATAAGAGGCAATTTTTACCCAAATTTAAATTTTTTTATGACACAAACCGATGAAAACCGAGTATTAATAGCGTCTCATGGATAGGAATTTATATGACTAGCACAATAACCCTCAGAATTCCACCCAAAAAATGTGAGGTTCGCCTTTAAATCTTTAAGAATTCGGGTATCTATTATTGATACCCAAGATAGTTTATACCTTTAGCTTTCTCGAGTTAAGGAGTGAGCAGACACATGTGTCTATTCCGTCATTACGGATGTGTACGTGTGGTCTTCGTCGCCTTTTCTGGAGCATTGAGATCAGTATTAAATTATATGAGTGTACCGGTAGCATATTAAATTCTATAACTTGTTAGTGTGATGTATTCTGAGACCGCATAGTAAGTATTACGATTTGCTTGATAAGAGGCATTAGTATTAACCCATGTTTTAAACTTGTAATTATTATGATGGTCACACCGATCATATAACTATCCCACACCCTTGCCATACACTCATTATTAGTGCAGGATACCCCTAGTACAACCCTTCTAGCCTATCCTTTTTCACGGTTCTCATAATTTTCTGGTGGATTCCAGATTATTAATGAAGAGCATTGTCACCCTTAAACCAATCTTTACACCCAAATCGCTTTACACCACCTTGTATGTACTCATTTTTAGTACATTATTGTTTTAACCCAAGTTAATCATTGAGTACACGGTTTTTAAGTCCTTATCCTTGTAAATACTGTTTTGGGACGATTGGGATTCATGGTAGTATTTATTTCGTGAAAGAATAGAGAAGAAAAGTTAAGTCAATACCCACATATGTATGCCAAATGATCTCCATGTTATTTTGATCCACCTTAAATCGGGTTATTAGTTAGATTGTAAATATCGAGCATGTAAAAGCTCAAGTGTAGGGGTACGTATTATAAACCCCGTGTGATGTATTATGTTATTCAAAAAAATGGAAAAGAAAAAGAAAGAGATTGATGTAGAGTTGTGTAGAGTTTGTATATCTTCGTCCGAGTCTTGGCTTAGCAACCAAACCAGCATGTATTCGTGTAAATAGTTAGCTAACCCTTCCACTCTAAATTTACCCAAAGCCACCCAAATGTATCCCATCAGTTTTCGTTTCTATTATATGTTATCTTACACCTACACCCCACAACCCTTTAAAAGACCTCTTAGATAGTAATGAATAATACTTGCACCTAGCGGTGGAGGTTTGATCCTTTACCAAGCCTATAGTAGTTTATATGCTATGAAAGGTAATGAGTGTTGCTTTTCTGTTTCCCCCATATGTTATAAGTTATTATACAACCGAGTGAAAGAGAGAATCCCAAACACTTATGTGAGGTGCTAGTGTATACTTTTTGTGTTGTTAATTACAAGGTCTAGAAGGTTGTGTTCTAAAATACTTTTAAAGAGTAGGTAAAATGACCCCTCATATTGTTATTGTCTAGGTAGAAAAGCCTATTTGCTTGAGGACAAGCAAATCCCAAGTGTAGGGGTATTTGATGAGGTGTCATTTTATACACTTTTTCGGGGTCGTTTAACCCCCTAAATTGTGCATTTATGCCCAAAATAGGTACTTAATCGTTCCTTTTCAGGTATTTCTCATTTGGAAGGCATTTGGAAGAATTACACGTAACTTGGGCTCATTTGGAGAAGAAACGGACAAGACTACGGACCTACACCAACATTGCTCAAGAATTTCTCTACAGTGGCTGGAGACGGCGTCACAGATACAACGTGACGCCGTCACCACGAAGATCAAGACGGCATCACAAGATTCCACGACGGCGTCAAAGCATACGACCCAACCCATTATCTAGAATATTCTCTTTCATGACGGCGTCACGGATAAAACGCGACGCCGTCACAACGATTTTCCTATATATACAAACCCGAATTTAGGGTTTTGAGGGTGTAACTTTAGAATAAAAAGAGGGTACGAACCCTAGTTTGTTTAGCAGCTGTTAGGGATGATTTTAGGGCCTAAAAACCCTATTGTACTTCCTCCAACTCATGTTTTAATCAAGTAAGGTTTACTTAATCATTCAATATGTCTTGTTGTGTGATTACTTATTGTTCTTGCTTTATCTTTAACATGCTTGGCTAAACCTCCTATTGTGTTTATTTATGATTGTATGAAACCTAGAATGTAGATCTTAGCGGTTTTGCTTCTTGTGATGGATGTGCATGTTAGGTCTTAGAAAATCAGCTTTTGTCTGTATCGCTGTTGATATGTCTAGGGAAACATGATTGTGTAGAAAGGATACCATCGGGTAACAGTCTTCATACTACCTTGCCCCCTAATATGGTTGATCCACTTTTAATATATTTCACATGCATTTAATGTACCCTTAAGGGCCATGTAATAGTCTTCATACTACCTTACGTGCGCGTTGCTCTAACGGAATATTAAATAGACGGCGGGTTCGTGTAATTCGTTCATGACTTAGGAAATAGTTACACAGATCATCACAAGGGTGACAAAGCAACAACACTAGGAGAAGCAATCTAGGGAGTAATACATGATTAAATAAACACAGTCTTTTATCTTATTGTTATCACCATTAGCGTAGTTGTTATTTAGTTTAAATAGCTAAAACCAAACCAATCTCTCTAATTATATGATTTACTTGCTTTCCATAAAACATAAAAATACAAAAATAATCTCCTCTCAACCTCTAGAATTCTGTTAGACCGTGATCAAGCCTTCCCAACCTATTCCCCGAGTGAACGATAACAACCCCCCGAGTCTTGCCTATACTACTACTACAACGATTAGGTGCTCTGCCTAGGGAGTTGTAAAACTTCGTGTAGAAGTCCTACGACAACCGCATCAAGTTTTTGGCGCCGCCGCATGCGGAATAGTTAGGTTATGATCATAGTTTAGCTTAGTTCTACTCGCTTGAATCCTTTCAAGTGAGAATTTATTTTCATATATTAGCTTTCTTGTAGTCTATCTTTTCTTTGTGCCCTTTGTTTTGTAAATCACTCTTTCATTCACCATCATGATGTATGAAAGACCATCCACCACACCCTCTCAAAACCCACCTCAAAACACAACCTTCCCATTCCAAAATAACACCTTGATGTTCCAACAACATCAAGGTGAATCTCTTTATGATGCATGGACTCGTTTCAAAAACTTAATCCAAAGAGTCCCTCATCATGGCCTCGATTTATGGTCCCTTACTCAATTCTTCTATTATCATGTCGACAACTATACCCGAATGGACCTTGACTTTACTGTAGATGGAAACCTTAGGGAATTAAGTGGTGAAGAAGCATGGGAAGCCATAGATAGTTTTGCCCAAGGACAAAAAGAGTGGGACAAGCCTTTTATAGCCATTACCAAGGAAGAATTAGCAATTTTAAGTGCTCAATATGATGAATTGGTTGGCAATAAGAAGGTTTGGGTTGAGATGCCTAGGTGTATAGCATGGGATAAGGTGGATAATCCATGCCCACAGAGTAACCCACAAGTCCTCCCATCATTTGAGATATACACTCCACCCGTGACTTACCTAGAAGAAGTAGAAGAGACTTTAGGAACCCCTATGGAGGAAGAACCTTTGGACCAAACAAAACTAGAGGATGTAGGTTTGACTAATCATAACATTTCTCTTAGTTCTAAGGAAGTTCCTAGTCTTGATGAGCCAAAGCCTCAACCGCATCCCTTACCTAGTTGTCTATCCTTTGATGTAATCTAGGAAACCAAAGAGGCCCCGAACCACCCATCAAACCACATAGTCCGGATAGTTTTAGGATGAAGGAATTAGATAGCTTAACCATTAATACACCACCTTCACCTCACGTGGTGACTTTCCACCCTAAGGATGCGTATTGCTATTACCACCCGTGCATTGATGATCCTAAGAAACATTATGGATTTAAACCAGGTTTATTAGGACATAGTAGATCTTTAGGTGTTGATTTTTCAAATTTCAAGATAATAGAAGATGATTAGCGATTAGAATCTAAAGAAGTTTCTTTTCCTAGAAAAGGACTTAATTTACCCGTTTGGCCAAATGAATTAAAAAAGGGTAGGATTAAAGAAACACACCAATTGGAGCACAAAATTCAACAAATACTTATTCAACATATGGCTCCTTCTCACTACAATGGTGCGTACCGTTACTATCACTCGTACTTGAACTCAAGTATAGGGGAACCCTCCCCTTTATCTGTTAAATAAGCGTAGAGTCAGGCTCGTGACTCGAACAAAAACAAGCGCTTATTGGGAGGCAACCCAATCTATTATTCTCTCGTATATTAGGAGTGTCTCGTGTGTTTTAATTCTTTATTGTTTGTTTTATTATGTTTGAATTAGTTTGTAATCATGCTTTGTTTGTTTGTATTTCGTCTTATTTGCAATCAAAGGTATTTTGCAACAAAATAAGTATAGGGGAAATACTCGGTTTTTAGAAACAAATTCAAACATTTGAAATAAATTGTTTAGATTAATTCGCGTCAGTTTCAAGTCATATGATTAAATTGTTAAATCTCAGGTTTTATGCAGCTATTTGTACAGGAATTAACTTATGGAATCAAGTGTAAGAAATTTTTCATCAAAAACAAAAATTTTGTTTTCACATAATGTAGAGACGGCGTCACGATTTACACGTGACGTCGTCACCACGACACCTTTGACGGGGTCACAACCACCCTGACGGCGTCATACGCCCAGGTCCAGAAAACTTAAAGTTTTTAATTATTTTTGAAAATAAAACTCGCACAACATTTAAAATATGTATTCTTCTGTTATAAACCTGCAAAACCTAATGAGTTTAACAATTCTCTCATCCTATCTTTACTGTTTTATTGAGTAAAACCCTAAATTTATATTGTATATTTGTTTATCGCATATTTTATGCTCGGTGTAGTTGTCTTTGTCTTTGATTACAGGTTATGATGAGAAGAAACTTAAAAGTTCTTAGGAAGTTTCTTTAGATGATTCTTGGAGGACGATCTAACCAGTTTTCGCATGTTTCTTATCCATTATTGAGCAAACCGGAGGAGCACTAGTTTTTTTTCCTTGTTTTCTTTTCTCTTTATTCGTTTTTACGGGTATTTCTATAGAACATTGGGGACAATGTTCAACTTAAGTGTAGAGGAAAAATAAGCCTTAGAAACTATTCTTTCATTTGTCATTTGCTTTATCCTTAAAATGATGGGTAATATATCGAAACATAGCATAAAAAAGTAATTTTTACCTAAATTTAAATTTTTTATGACACATACCGACGAAAATCAAGTATTAATAGCGTCTCATGGATACGAATTTATATGACTAGCACAAAAACCCTCAGAATTCCACCCCAAAAATGTGAGGTTCGCCTTTAGATCTTTAGGAATTCGGGTATCCATTATTGATACCCAAGATAGTTTATACCTTTAGCTTTCTCGAGTTAAGGAGTGAGCAATCATATGTATCTATTCCGTCGATACAGATGTGTACGTGTGGTCTTTGTCACCTTTTCTGGAGCATTGATATCGGTATTAAATTATATAAGTGTACCGGTAGTATATTAAATTCTAGAACTTGTTTTTGTGATGCATCCCGAGACCGCATAGTAAGTATTAGGATTTGCTTTACAAGAGGCATTAGGATTAACCCATGTTTTAAACCTGTAATTGTTATTATGGTCACACCGATCATATAACTATCCCACAACCTTGCCATGCACTCATTTTTAGTGCAGGATACCCCTAGGACAACCCTCCGAGCCTATCTTTTTTTACGGCTCTCGTAATTTTCTGGTTAAGTCGGACTATTAATGAAGAGCATTTTCACCTTTAAGCCAATTGTTACACCAAAATCGCCTTAGCCTATCTTATATGTACTCGCTTTTAGTACATTATTGTTTTAACCTAAGTTAATTATTTGAATACACGGTTGCTAAGTCCTTATCCTTATAAATACAGTTTTGGGACGATTGGGATTCATGGTAGTATTTATTTCACGGAAGAATGGAAAAGAAAAGTTAAGTCAATACCCTCATATATTTGTTAGATGATCTCCATGTTATTTTAATCCACCTCAAATCGGGTCATTAGTTAGATTGTAAATATCGAGCGTGTAAAAGCTCAAGTGTAGGGGTACGTGTTATAAACCCTATGTTGTGATGTATTATGTTGCTCAAAAAAAAGATTGATGTAGAGTTGTGTAGAGTTTGTATATCTTCGTCCGAGTCTTGGCTTAGCAACCAAACCAGCGTGTACTCGTGTAAATAATTAGCTAACCCTTCCACTCTAAATTCACCCAAAGCCACCCAAACGTATCCTATCTGTTTCCATTTCCATTATATGTTATCTTACACCTACATCCCACAACCCTTTGAAAATACCTCTTAGATAGTAATGAATAATGATTGCGCCTAGCGGTAGAGGTTTGATCATTTACTAAGCCTATGGTAATTTATATGCTATGACAGGTAATGAGTGTCGATTTTCCGTTTCCCCCTTATGTTATAATTTATTACACACCCGAGAGAAAGAGAGAATCTCAAACACTTATGTGAGGTGCTAGTATATACTTTTCGTGCTTTTAATTACGAGGTATAGAAGGTTGTGTTGTAAAATACTTTTAAAGAGTAGGTTAAATGACCCTCATATTGCTATTGTCTAGTTAGAAAAGCCCATTTGCTTGAGGAGAAGCAAATCCCAAGTGTAGGGGTATTTGTTGAGGTGTCATTTTATACACTTTTTCGGGATCATTTAACCTCCTAAATCGTGCATTTATGCCTAAAATAGGTACTTAATCGTTCCTTTTCAGGTATTTAGCAATTGGAAGACATTTGGAGGAAATACACATGACTTGGGCTCATTTGGAGAAGAAACGGACGAGACTACGAACCTACACCAACATCTCTCAAGATTATGTTCTCAGCGGCTAGAGACGGCGTCACAAAATACACGTGACGCCGTCACAACTCATCTTATGACGGTGTCACAAGATTTCACGACGGCGTCAGCTCGCACGACCCAGCCCAAGATCTATAATATTCTCTTTCACGACGGTGTCACAATTAAAGCGCGACGCCGTCGCAGCGATTTATCTATATATACAAATCTGTTTTTAGGGTTTTAAGGGTGTGACTTTAGAGTAAAAAAGGGAGACAAAACCTAGTTCGTTTGGCAGCTTATTAGGACGATTTTAGGGCATCGAAACCCTATTGTAACTCCTTCAATTCATGTTTTAATCAAGTAAGATTATCTTAATCATTCGATATGTCTTGTTGTTTGATTCATTATTATTCTTGCTTTATCTTTAACATGCTTGGCTAAACTTTCTATTGTGTTCATTTATGATTGTATGAAACCTAGAATGTAGATCTTAGTGATGTTGCTTCTTGTGATGGATATGCATGTTAGGCTTTAGAAAACTAGCTTTTGTCTGTATCGCTGTTGATATGTCTAGGGAAACATGATTGTGTAGAAAGGATACCATCGGGTAACAGTCTTCATACTACCTTGCCCCCTAATATGGTTGATTCACTCTTAATATATTTCACATGCATTTAATATACTCTTAGGGGCCTTGTAATAGTCTTCATACTACCTTGCGCGTTTCCCTAACTGAATATTAAATAGACGACGGGTTCGTGTAATTCATTCATGACTTAGGAAATAATTACATAGATCATCACAAGTGTGACAAAACAACAACACTAGAAGAAGAAATCTAGGGAGTACTACATGATTAAATGAATACAATCTTTTATTTTATTGTTATCACCATTAGCATAGTTTATTATTTAGTTTAATAGCTAAAACCAAACCAAACCTCTCAAATATATGATTTTACTGCTTTCCTATAAACACAAAAATACAAAAATAATCTTCTCTCAACCCCTAGAATTATGTTAGACCGTGATCAAGCCTTCCCAACCTATTCCCCTAGAGAACGATAACAACCTCCGAGTCTTGCCTATACTACTACTACAACGGTTAGGTACTCTGCCTATGGAGTTGTAAAACTTCTTGTAGAAGTCCCTTACGACAACCGCATCAATGATTAATCTTAGGTTTTATGCAGTGTTTTACACAAGGAGTAAAAAATAGAATCGCGTGCAGGAAATTTATCAAGAAAACCGAATGTGAAATTTTCACAGTGGTTGGAGACGGGCGTCAGGAATTTTCCTAACGGCGTCGCGCCTTCAGACTTGTGAAATTTTAAAAAATTTCTATTATTTTTGAAAAATGACTTGTACAATATCCAAAATTTGTAACTTTCTTATAAGCCTGCAGAAACCTTGATTATATCATCACATTCATCCTATCTTTACTGCTTTTATAGAGTCAACCCTAAAAGTTTCGTTGTATATATCATTATCCCGCCGATTTTACGCCAGGTGTAGTTGTCTTTGTCTTTGATTTATAGGTTATATTTGAGGAGAAGAAACCTGAAAGTTCTTAGGAAGTTTAAGGAGAATGATTTTTGGAGGACGATTTAACCAGTTATCGCATGTTTCTTCTCCATTATTGAGCAAACCAGGGGAGTAATGGTTTCTTTTACTTGTTTTATTTTCACTTTATTCGTTTTACGAGTACTTTTTAGAACATTGAGGACAATGTTCAACTTAAGTGTATGGGGGAATAAGCCTTAGAAACTATTCCTTTAATTGTCATTTGCTTTGTCCTTAAAATGATGAGTAATATATCAAAACATAACATAGATGGTAATTTTAACCAAAATTTTTAAAAAAAATTATGACACATACCGACGAAAATCGAGTATTATAAGCATCTTATAGATAGGAATTTATAAGACTATCACAAAAAATCCTTAAAATTCCACCTCAGAAATGTGAGGCTCGCCTTTAAATCTATAGGAATTCAGGTATCCGTTTTTGACACCCAAGATAATTTTACCTTTAGCTTTCTCACGTTATAGGAAGTAAAGCAATCGTGTGTATTTTTTTCACCTTAATTTTTTTTTTTTTCCATCATTATGGATGTGTATATGTGGTTTCGTCGCCTTTTCTGGAGCATTGGTATCGGTTTAAAATTATATGAGTGTACCGATAGTATATTAAATTCTAGAACTTGTTTTTGTGATGCATCCCGAGACCGTATAGTGAGAATTAGGATTTGCTAAATGATAAGAGGCACTAGGATTACCCATGTTTTAAAACTGTAATTGTTATGATGGTCACCTCTTTTTATATAACTATCCTACACCCTTTCCATGCACTCATTTTTAGTGCATGATACCCCTAGTACACCCCTCCGAGCCTATCCTTTTCACGGTTCTCGTAATTTTCTGGTGGATTCCAGACTATTAATGAAGAGCATTGTCACCTTTGAACCAATTGTTACACCCAAATCGCCTTAGCATACCTTGTATGTACTCGCTTTTAGTACATTATTGTAAACCCAATTAATTATTGCAGGAGTACATAGTTGCTAAGTCGAGTCATTTATCCTTGTAAATACAGTTTTAGGACGATTAGGAGTCATGGTAGTTTTTATTATATGAAGAATTAGGGAAGAAGTTACATGTTACCCCAATAGAGCTCAATACGCTCCATGTTTGTTGATTCTTTCAATTCGGGTCATTAGATTAGTAAATTGTAATGAGTTAGCAAAAACTCAAGTGTAGGGGTGTGTTATAAACCCCAAGTTATGTTTTATGTTATCAAAAAAAGAGAAAAACAGAAAAGAAAAAGAAAGAGATTGATGTTTGTATGTTTTAGTTCGTTGTCCACCCGTAAAGTAGTCAGGTCTTGGCTTAGCAACGCCTCAACATGTATACTTGTAGTTATTTAACTTATCACCGCCCGTGTATCTATTATACGTTGCTGTTGCTGTTTAACCTACACCCTACACATCACAACCTTTTAAAGCCCTCTTTGATAGTAATTTCTAGTACTTGCGCCTAGCAGTGAAGGTTTGATCATTTACCAAGCATATGTTAATTTATATACTAGGCCAGGTAATGAGTGTTAATTGTCCTGTTTCCCATAATGTTATTAATCATTATACACCCCAGAGAAAGAGAGAATCCAAACACTTATGTGAGGTGCTAGTATATACTTTCTATGCTTTTAATTATGAGGTCTAAAAGGTTGTGTCGTAAACTGCTTTTGAATAGTAGGATAAATGCTCCCAATATTACTATTGTCTAGGTAGAAAAGCTTATTTGCTTGAGGACAAGCAAATCCCAAGTGTAGGGGTATTTAATGAGGTGTCATTTTATACGCTTTTTAGGGGTCATTTAACCCCCTAAATCATGCTTTTATGCCCAAATTATATACTTAAACGTTTGGTTTTGCGTTTTTAGCATTTGGATTGATTTTTGAGGAAATACACGTAACTTGGGCTCAATTGGAGAAGAAACGGACAAGACTACAACTCTACACCGAAGTCTCTTGAAGAATTCTGTACAGTGCCTAGAGACGGCATCGCGATTCCTAGCGACGGCGTCAAGATTTCAAGACGACGTCGGAACGTAGCCGCCTTAAAAGAAACCCTAGAAGATTCGGCGGAGTGACGGCGTCAGAAACCTTGCGACGCCGTCGCGCTCGAAAATCTATTTATACAAACTCGTTTTAGGGTTTTTAAGTGTGTAACTTTTGGGATCCGAACCCTAATTTTAGAAGACGAATTTGGCTGCTACTTAGGCCGTTTTTAGGGTGTCAAAACCCTCTTATATATGCCATTAACTCATATTCTAATCAAGTGAGATCCTTTATCTTTTCTCATTCAATATGTCTATGTGTTGTTTGATTGATTTATGTTCTTCACTTTCTTATAACATGTCTGGCTAGATCCATTAGTATTTACTTATGATTGCATGAAACTTATTATGTAGATCTTTATTATGTTGCTTCTTGTGATGGATGCGCGCGTTAGGCTTTAGAAAACTAGCCATAAGATATTAAATTGGCATAGACGTCTAGGGAAACGCGAGTGCGTAGAAATGATACCATCGGTAACAGTCTTCATACTACCTTACCCCTAATATGGTTGATCCCTCTTAAGTACTCTTAGGGCCTTGTAATAGTCTTCATACTACCTTACTTGTGCGTTGCCTTAACGAAATATTACATAGACGGCGGGTTCGTGTAATTCGTTCATGACTTAGAAAATACTTACACATATCATTACAAGAGTGACAAAGCAACATAATTTGGAGAAACATAATAAGGAGTAATGCATGATTAAGTAAATACGTTCGTTTACCATATAAGTTATCACCAAAGTAGTTTAGATTTATTTTATTATTATTAGTTTAATTAGTTAAAAAACCAACCAACCTCTTAACCAATGATATTTACCTACTTTTATAAAAATATAAAAATACAAAAAGAATCTTCTCTCCACCCCTTAGACCTCTGTTAGAATATGTTCAAGCCTTCCTAACCTATTCCCCTAGGGAACGATAACAACCCCCCGAGTCTTGCCTTACTACACTACGACGGTTAAGTACTCTACCTAGGGGATTGTAAAACTCCTTGCGAGTTATAAGACCCGCATCAACTACTTTGGGATGGCTTACCCTTAATCTTAAAATTCTACATTTCTTTAAATTTTGGGTCTTCTCACTCCTCTAGTTATCTCACTGCGATCGAGAACTAAGTATTGTTCCATAGTAAGCGTCTCAATATCAATTTTGACCATTTCGTCAGATTCAGCTTCTGACGAGTCAGATTCATAGAAGGAATAAATGTTGTGAACTACAATGGGCATGGTATCCTTCTTGGCTCAGAATTGTCTTTTCGGATTGGCAAAAGGGGTAAATACCTTGGTATTGCTACTTCGAGTCATCCCTGAGCAGTTTATAAAAGGATCAGTAGAATCTAAAAAATGAAAGTAGCAAATTACGAAAGTTCAAATTGTAAACTATTCTTAGCTCTTCGGCAGCGGCGCCAAAAACTTGATGCGTATTAAGTGTTTAAATTAAAATTCAAGTTTTAAATTTATAAAACTCGTCTACCTATGGTCTACAACACACTAACAGGCAGAGAACCCGGTCGTGTGTAGTGCAGGATTGGTAAATCTGAGGTCGTCCTAAGAGCTAAGTGTTTTAGTTCAAATTTGAATATGTCACAGTTAAAAATGGTTTGAATATTAATTGACAGTTTAAAAGTAAATAAAGTACGGAATTAAAAATATAAAAATTGATCATAGAGAAAGATGTACTAGCCTTGTTATTCCTTCGTTATAGTTAAAATGGTGTTTCCTAGTGCAATGTCTACTTATCGCTTATGGTGGTTCTAATATCGATAGACCCGAATTAGCATCGGCATCTGCCCTATATTTCCTATGATCCCAAATCCCCATTAGACACGAAGGCAGGGTATCCAGGCTATAGTGATTAACCCTCAACTATCCTAAAGACCTGTCTAGAACCAATAATCAGCTATAAACCCTCTCTGAAAGAGTTTTCTGAACTTTATAAGTGTTTAATTTAGCGTAGGCGATGATATGAACAATTCCTACACTAAGGACAGTTGCCAACCTATCCCTAGTACCCTGTTAACTTTTAATTCAACAAGTACGTCTAATATAAGGTCTAATAGGATCTACATTACCCTCAACACTACCAAAATTTAGGGATCAAGCAACATGCAATAAGGATATCCATAAAATGATAATTCAACAGGAAACAATCATTAAAACAATAACAAATTCATAACAAGGCTAGCACTTAAGGTGATTAGCGACTCATGCTACAAATGATATAAGAAATAATGAACAAAATCTTAGATTGAGTAAACATTATATCCTTACAAAGTCTGTGATGAATGATAAATACAATAAAGTAGTTAAAGTGATTTCTCCCTTGGATTAATGGTGAAAAGAGTCGAATTCTTCTGTCTTCAGGAGCCCTAGTCGATCCCTTGAACTCCCCTGCCAATGGTTGATATGAATGAGCAGGGTATGAGGCTCCATTTATACTTTTTGACTCAACTACGACGTAGTTGAGGGTATAAACTACGCCGTAGTTATGTTGATGCAGACTTCCCTTTTAATAGCTATTTGTAACTACGACGTAGTTATAAGTGCCAACTACGCCGTAGTTATGACTAGACTAACGTGCCCTTAGTGACTCATGATAACTATGGCGTAGTTCCAACGAGGCAACTACGTCGTAGTTTCTTCTATGCCTGACTTGTCTTTGCTAAACTACGGCGTAGTTATAGTAGTCAACTACGTCGTAGTTTCTTCTAGGCATCAACACTTAGTTTTCTTAATTAATCTAATTCCCGTGTCTTTCTGCTCCAAAGCTCGTATTTTCCTAAAAATGAAATATAAAGTGATTAAGTACGTATTTCAATCAAATTTACAAAAATTACGAGCATTTTGATAGGGATTTTGATACGAAAAAGTATGAACTATTTGATGTTATCAGTTTAGCATATATATACAAGTCTTTTAGCCGTTATAAGTTGTTTTCCGATATTGGCATGTTAGTTTGGTTGTGTACAGGTTTTGGTAGGGTTTTTCCAGAATTTTTTTCGAAATTCATTTGGAAAATAGTAGTTGTGCAGCTGTTGTGCAGAAGCTGCACAACTCTTTGCCGACGCCATGTCGTCGGGTAAAAGTATTCCCAGTTCGACTTTCATTGACCTGACCAAACTTAGCCCTGACGACATGTCGTCGGGGAAACGTTTTGCCAGTTTGACTTTCGTTGACCCTAATATTTATAATTTTATATTAATATTAATTAGTTTATAATGCATTGACTTTTGTTGACCCGTCAAAACTAAACCCGTGCGAATTTTCGTCAGGAAAAAGTTGGACAATAATCTTGTTATCGTTTGACTGAAAATCTCGTAGGCCCCACATTGGTGTGAGGAAAACGTGTCGTGGTTGACCTTCCCGGCGCGACTTCCCCGACGTTCGTTACCTGACGTTGTGACGTCGGGGAAAAGTATCCTCGGTGCCACGACTTCGACAAAAAGCACAAAATGTCGTCGGGAAACCGGCGAATGTTGTAGTGATTATTTTTGTTTTCTTTAATTTCTTTCACTTTCCACCTAAAGTCAAAACTTAAGAATTAATGTTCAATATATTTTTAGAGAAGATAAAGTGCAAAATATTTTACAAATTAGTCCATAAAAACTAATTTTTTATGTTTTGCGTATTATTACATATTATTACCCATACAGTACAATTAGTGGGCAAATGGGCTACGCGCTTGGATTTGGGCTCGCTAATTGCTTTGGGCTTGGGCTCGCGATAGGGCCAATTTTTTTTCTTAGAATGAACTTTAACATATTTTTATTTGATCCGTCAAAGATTGACTAAACTTATCTTAGCTATTTTTCACGTATATACATAACAAGTCGTTATTAAGTAGGTCACAACAAATATCAAATAAATGTAAAATGACACACTGCGCAAACACACATGCATATCAAATGAGGAAGGCTCTTCACGAACATATCATGAAAAAAAAAATTCCAAAAGGTTGAGACTATATGTTGTACATTATGCAATAAAAGTTGTACATCATTTTTGTGACGTGTTTCAAACTTTTGCCATATTTATACTCACTCTGTTTGATTTCAAAACCATTTAGTTCAGTTTCTTACTATTTATAGTAACATAAACCATCCTCTAATATTAAATGGGTTTCTGTATCACTGCTAGTCTGCTACTGTACCAAGCATCATTATTATCTTCTGCATTTGACTCTAAAAAAATACCCTTTTCATTTTATATAAGCTAAATATCAAAACCCATTTGTTGAAATTTATAAAAACATCAAGAAACACACATTTTAGTTGAAACTTGATTAAAGTTTGTATTTTTAGGTGAAAATGGAAAAATGGTCTTTAGGGGTTGTTGAGCATCATGAAGATGAGTTTACAAAGCTGATCCTTTCATGGTCTCTTGATGATATACTCAATGAAGATCTCTACAAGAATAAGGTCTCTTTGTTTTTACTTTTGGCTACTTTTTAGCATTTTGTATATAATTTGGTTTGTGGGGAAAGGGTTTGAAATTTGGTTAGGCCGCGTACATCTGAGTCAAAACTCGCGCTAACTTGTTGTTTTTACTGGGTTTGTTGGGAATTTTAATTTTTATTGTTTTTTTATCAAGGGGGTGTTTGTTTCGGCTTATATGTGGGCTTATGTGATTTCCCTCTATTTCATAAGCTCTAATTTTCTGGCTTATTTTGGAACTTATGGGCTTATATAAGTTTATTATATCGTAGTAAACTTATATAAGCCCACAAGTCTCCAAATAAGCCGGAAAATTGGGGCTTATGAAATATAAGCCGAAATCACATAAACTCATAAGCCCACATATAAGCCGAAACAAACATCCCTCAAGTGTTTTTAACTCTTGGTTATTGTTTTATACTAGTTGTTTTTGGTGCTTGTTCTGCAAACCCTTGGTTTATGAAATGTTATGTCAGTTGTGAGGGTGTTTGGGATTGCTTCTTGTTTCTACGGGTAGTGTTTGGATAGCCAAAACTGATTATTATGGATAAGAATTGCTTTTTACCTTTATATCCCTTCAAATAGAGCGGTCCAAACGCTATTTCCTGAAGTGCTTATTTCTTAGCTTATTATTTGCTTCTGTTTATAGGCACAAGCATTAGCTGAAAAAAAAAGCAATCCCAAACACCCTATGTGGAAAGCTGAAGCTAGTTTATTCCTGGTTTATTGTTATAAGGTTTAATGCTTGCTTCAGATCTTTATGTAGAGGGTGTTTGAAATTTATTATTAATGTAGCTATTCTGAAAGCAGATAAGCACTTTTTTGATGTTTAGATGAACCTTTATCTATTTTACTGTATCATTTGTAGGTGGAGAGCATACCACTTACGTTTGAGTCAGAAGAGCACTATTTTGGCTCTTTTGTTAATCCTTTGCTTGAGGAAACGCGCTCTGAGCTGGCTTCTTCCATGGAGATCGTGCATGGAGCTCCATATGCTGATATGTTATCTTGCAACGAGTCCAGAAGTGGTGAAAATAGGGTCTATGATGTTACTGTTGGTCCTTGGAAAAATCAGTATAGTGGACGTGGTAGAGATGATTACGATACTTTACTTGGTGATCTGCTTCTTTTAGTAGATGGGAAACCGGAATCTGTCTCTGTTTTGAAGCGTGTGGGAAGAACATGGGCTCTTGCAATGGTCAAAAGCAAGGAAGATGATAGAACATCTATACGAGTAAAGGCATCACAGCCAATTGAATTCCAAGATGGGATGTTTGCAGTTTTTTTAATGAATGTAACAAGTCAGAAAAGAATATGGAATTCGTTGCACGTGCATAGAAATCTTGATATCATCAAAGAGGTTATTTACTCTGACTTTAAAGTGAGAAACTAGTTAAATAGGATTTTCTTTTGTTTAGTCAAATTATTGTTTTTAATTATTAATATGTTGTTTACAGGTTAAGGAGAACTGCAATATCTGCTCTTTTGGTTATGATAATATTTTATCTCCAAAATTTGATCCGCAACTTTTGCTTAATCTATATGAATCCCAGAAGACAGCAGTTAGGGAGCACTTTGTAAAACGCAATGTTGTCATACTTCATCTGTGGAACAGATATGGGGACCACCTGGAACGGGGAAAACATTGACAGATAGTGTTTTGCTTTTCATCCTTTTGCAAATGAAGCAAAGGACTCTTGCATGTGCTCCGACGAATGTTGCTATACTACAAGTAGCCTCACGCATGCTAAGCTTGGTAAGAGAATCATCTAAAACTACAGTTGCAAGTGGTGATTCTTTCTGTTCAGTTGGAGGTTTGCTCTTGTTTGGCAGCAAGGAGAGATTAAAAGTTAGCACTGACATTGAAGAAATCTATCTTGAGCATCGTGTAAAGAGGATTGCCGAATGCCTAGGGCCAGTGACTGGTTGGAAGCATTGCATAAGATCTATGATTGACTTATTGGAAAATTGTGTTTCTGAATATTATAATTTTATAGAAAATGAATTCTTGAAAGAAAAGCAACTTGGAAATGAGAACGAAGATAAAAGAACAATGTTGGCAATCAAATCATTCAGTGAGTTTGTGCAAGAGCGATTCAATTCTCTTGCTCCGTCACTTAGAAGGTGCATGCTTACATTTTGTACTCATATCCCTAAAAATCTCATGGGGGAATCAAATTTCCAGAATATGATATCTGTTTTGGATAATATAAGTTCTTTGGAATCATTGCTGTTTCAAAAGAATCTGGTTTCGGAGGAACTTGAAGACCTCTTCAATTCAAAACCATTGCAATATGATTTTGTTAAGTCAGGGGATGTGTCGTCCATCAGTTTTGTTAGAGCCATGTTCATATCGGCTCTAAGAACTCTTCAAATATCACTTGAAGGACTCACCCTTCCATGTTTTTCAAACAAATACGCAATAAAACAATTTTGTTTTGAAAGAGCGTCTGTTATATTTTGCACAACTTCAAGTTCCTACAAGTTGCATGCTGTCAATATGGAGCCTTTGAATATATTGGTTATAGACGAAGCTGCTCAATTGATGGAGGCAGAGTCCATCATTCCCCTTCAACTTCAGGAATGAAGCATGCTATTCTTATTGGTGACGAGCGCCAGTTACCTGCAAGGGTTAATAGCAACGTAAGTCTATACTTATCTATGTACCTTCATACTATCATTTAAGTTTTATATTTGAGATGTATTTGATAGACTAAATGTTTTTGGGCAGGTTTGCATTCAATCTGGCTTTGGAAGAAGCTTATTTGACCGATTAAGCTTTTCGGGTCATTCTAAGCATCTTCTCAATGTACAATATAGAATGAATCCGTCAATCAGTTCTTTCCCAAATTTGAAGTTTTATCAAAATCAAATCTTAGATGCGCAAAATGTGTTATCTAAAAGTTATGGAAAAAGGTATCTTTCAGGACCAATGTTCGGTTCCTATTCTTTTATAAATGATGTTGGTGGGAAAGAAGAAAAGGATGATGATGGAAGAAGCCGAAGAAACATGGTTGAGGTGGCTATTGTGATTAAAATTGTGAAAAATCTCTATAGAGGTGTGCATATTGATTATGTCATTTCTAAATGTAGCATTTGTATCTTTGTGGTCAATGTTTACTTAACCTTTTCTTTCACTTTTACAGCATGGCAGGACTCACAAAAAGAAGCTTACTATCGGTGTCATATCTCCCTATGCTGCCCAAGTCGCTTCAATTCAAGAAAAACTTGCTCACAAGTTTGAGAAACTTGATGGATTTTCAGTGAAGGTGAAATCGATTGACGGGTTCCAGGGTGGAGAAGAAGATATTATTATTTTGTCAACAGTAAGATCTAAATATCCATGGGTCTCTTGGCTTCATATCTAGTCCTCAAAGGACTAATGTTGCCTTGACAAGAGCACGGTATGCTGCCATCTCACTTATTTTACAATTGATCTTTATAGATACTTTCTAATTATAAGAATTATAATATTATTGCCTTCCATTATTACTGTAGACACTGTCTTTGGATATTGGGGAATGAAAGAACCCTGACTAATTGTGAGTCCATATGGAAAGATTTAGTCTCTGATGCAAGGAATCGACATTGTTTCTTTGATGCTGACTCTGATGAATGCTTGAAGATGACAATAATAGGAGCAAAGAAAGAGTTAGAACAACTTGATGACTTGGTTAAAGGAAATAGTGTACTCTTTGAACATGCAAAGTGGAAGGTGTGTGATTGTGCTGTTACCAAATTATATCGTTATGTAGTATCCTGTATTGTTCTTCATGTTTTCAAATTTATGCCATCAGGTTCTCTTCAGTGACGACTTCAGAAGATCGTTTGGAAAGCTGACTCGTCCTTGCTTGAAGAAGCAGGTTTTAAACCTTTTACTGAAACTTTCTAGTGGTTGGCGGCCCAAGAACAGAAGTGTAGACTTGTGTTGTGAAAATTCTTCACAAATTTTGAAACAATTTAAGGTTGAAGGAATCTATGTGATTTGCACTATTGACATCATCAAGGAAGTCAAATATACACAAGTGTTGAAGGTTTGGAATGTATTACCCTTAGAGGAGATTCCAGAACTCACAAGACGACTTGAGAGCATATTTTCTGCTTACTCAGATGATTATCTTAATCGGTGCACTGAAAAATGTTTCGAGGGGTATGCTCATTTGTTGTCTAGTGAACTTTAATTCTTAAAGCAGTGATTATATATGCTCATTCCAATTTCTTTATTTTATTCAGGAAGTTGGAAGTTCCTAGGAGTTGGCCGACATCCCAAAATATTATCCGATTTCGATATTTAAGTGCTTGTGAAGACGAAAGTGAAGTGAGTGTGAATCCTGGTAATGCTAGAAATTATGTTGAAAACTCAAAAGTCACTGAAAGCTTATTGCTTATGAAATTCTACTCGTTGTCATGTGGGGTTGCGAGCCATTTGCTTTCTGGTGATGAAGTTCATCTACCCATGCAAGTCACTGATGAACAGATGGACATAATTCTATCTCCCAAAAGTTCATTTATCATCGGGCGATCCGGAACTGGAAAAACCGCCATTCTGACAATGAAGTTGTTCCAACACGAACTCAAATTTCGCATTGCTTCTGATGGGATTTCTGAGGCAGAAAGTAGCCATATTAGAGATGGTGAAGTTGATGATGATCCTGAAATTAGCAAACCGAGTGTTCTTCGCCAGCTTTTTGTGACAGTCAGCCCAAAATTATGTTACGCTGTGAAACAAAATGTTTCCCATCTAACAAGGTGCGCAAATTTCCATCCTTTTTCTCTTCTTTTGCATCTATGTGGTCTTGTTCTGACTTGAGGAATTAATGTATTTTACAGTAATTCATCAAAAAAGATCAATCTTGATAATACGGATATTATTCCATCAGAATTCAACGATATTCCTGACACATTTATTAACATCCCGGTGAAATATTACCCTCTCGTTATAACATTTCGAAAGTTTGTGATGATGTTGGATGGTACATTGGGAAGTTCGTTCTTCGAAAGATTTCTTAAGGCAAGAGAAGGTTCTCATGGTGACCATATAAGCTCAAGATCTATTGCATTGCAAACTTTTATAAGATTAAGGGAGGTGACGTTTGACAGATTTTGTTCACTTTACTGGCCCCACTTCAATACAAATCTTACAAAGAAGCTTGATAGCTCTAGAGTGTTCACCGAAATTATTTCTCATCTAAAAGGAGGCCTCAAAGCAGGGGAATGCAGTGATGGAAAATTGAGTTATGAGGGTTACTGTCTGCTGGCCGAAAGTCGTTCTTCCACTTTAACTAAAGAGAAAAGAGAGATTGTGTACACCCTCTTTGAAACCTATGAAAAGATGAAAAGTGAGGGGAGAATTCGATTTAGGTGATCTAGTTAATGACATTCATCGTCGTCTGAATGATGGGAATTATGAAGGTGACCAGATGGATCTGGTTTATATTGATGAGGTGCAAGATCTTAGTATGAGGCAGATTTCTCTTTTTAAACATATTTGCCAAAATGTTGAAGAAGGCTTTATGTTTGCGGGTGACACTGCACAGACTATTGCAAGAGGAATTGATTTTAGATTTCAAGATATACGATCTCTTTTTTATAATGAGTTCCTAAGCACCAGAACATCTGGAGAACAACACAAAGGTCTTGTATCCGAGATAAAACAACTAAAAGAGAATTTCAGAACACATGCTGGTGTGCTTGATTTAGCTCAGAGTGTCATTGACATTTTGTACCATTACTATATTCACTCAGTTGACAAGTTAGAGCCTGAAATAAGTCTTATATCTGGTGAAGCTCCTGTTTTACTTGAGTCTAGTGACGATGAAAACGTCATTGTGACTATTTTTGGTGGCAGTGGAAGTGGTGAAGAGATTGTAGGGTTTGGGGCAGAACAAGTAATATTGGTACGTGATGATCACACGAAAACGGAAGTTTGTGAATTTGTTGGAAAGAATGCACTTGTTCTTACTATAGTGGAGTGCAAAGGTCTTGAGTTTCATGTAAGATCCTTGAATCGTTTTTGTAATAAAATTTTGTCACAAAATGACTATTAACAAACGTTTTTCTATATTAGGATGTATTGCTGTACAACTTTTTTGGGACATCCCCTTTGAAAGACAAGTGGAGAGTTATATATGGATACATGAAGGAACATAATTGGCTTGATGAAAAACGTCCTCAGTCATTCCCGACATTCGATGAAGCAAGTCATAGTGTTTTGTGTTCTGAATTGAAACAATTGTATGTGGCTATAACTCGAACAAGGCAAAGGCTATGGATTTGTGAGAACAAAGAGGAGCTCTCCAAACCAATGCGTGACTACTGGAAAATGAAGGGACTTGTTCAAATACAGAAGCTGGATGACTCAGTGGCACAAGCTATGCGGGTTGCAAGTAGTCCTCAGGAATGGCAGGAACGTGGAAAAAAGGTTTTTTTTATGCTCTATCACTGCTATGAATGTCTTTCATTCCGGGATGCGTTTTATATCCTTTTTAACAATGCTATTATGATGTATTCAGCTAGTTTATGAAAACATTTTGTTATTGGCGACATTTGTTTTTGTGGAAAGAGCCGGGAGAAATAATGTGGGAGAAAATTGGCCAAAGCTTCTGAACATCATAGCATCAAGCTGATCAAATACGGGGAACTAACCATGAATCTTATTTAGGTTATCTTAGAGAAGCAGCGGGAATGTACGCGTCTGTTGGAAAACTTGAGTCTGCTGCGTTGTGTTATTATGATTTGGGGGAGTATGAAAGAGCTGGTAAGTGTTTTTGTTTTATATTTTTTTTATATAAATATAATGGTAAATAAAATGCCTGAGAATAACAAACGTGGTTACACTAGTTTAATCAAAATTGGAATTTTCAGCTTCTATCATTTATATAAGAATTGGCATTTTAGATCTATTTATGGTTTGACTTAGGGATTAAGTCAAATGGGTCCATCTGGTTGTTTTTTGTCTTCCATATTTATCATGTTGGATTTTTTTTTAACGAATGGTGAGCAAAGAAGAGTTAGTGGGTCATTCCGCCATGGCCCATTTTGACCTACTTAAAATCACTCGTTTCACCGCTGATCAAGTTTAAATCGTTACCCAAACTGACAACCGCCCAGTCTGGCCACTTCTAATTTCAAGTGTTGTATTTGTCCAGGAAAGCTATATTTGTACAAGTCTGGAAAGATGGATGCAGCAGCAGACTGTTTCTCCCTAGCAGGGTGCTATAGTGATGCAGCGGAAGCTTACGCCAAAGGAGATAAGTTTTCCAACTGTTTGTCAGTTTGCAGAA
>BQNB010066336.1:0-14370 GCA_026074375.1 Tanacetum coccineum
AATAAAGTATGATGCTTATGAGGAAACAACTCATAACTCTCACTGAATTTGACAACATTGTAAGTTTGTCATTTTCGTTTATAAATTGCATTACTCCTACTGGATCTGACAACTAGTGAAAGTAATTTGTAATTTATCTTTCCATTTATTGAACATCTACACATTATTGCTAATGTGAGTCGCATGGACTAGTAAGCAAGTACTTAGATATTCAAAGAAGTGTGTTCAAGTTCTAGCAATCTCAACTATTTATTAACTTGAAAAATTGGCATGAAATTCCTTCTTTTTCCGCTCTTTACACCAATAGTGTGTAGTGTCTCTGGTTTTATAGAAACAGCTATAGACATGAGATCTCTAGTTATTGCCTTTCAAGTATTGTAGTGACACGTCCGTCTTCTAATCAAACCTCATAAATATATCTAGTTTACAATAAGATATTTTTTAATTTTGGTAGCTATAGACACAAGTTCTCAAGTTATACAAGTTTCTTATTATGATTCAAAGATTTCAAAACTAAATAAGGGTATTGAAGCAATCTTGAAAGAATAAGAAGTCCAATTAACTTAACATGTAAGTTTGGTATGAGTTCGATTAGAATTTAGGATAATTCTTTCATTCCTATTTTAACTTTTTCACAAGTGAAAAGTATAGGAAATAGTCTTACTTTTCCAAGGAAAATAGATACAATTTGTGATAACCGGTAATTTTCCCAGGGTTAAGTATTATAAATTATTATAGTTTTGTATTTCGAAGTCTTTTGATCTTGTCAGTTTTCCTGATGACAGCTAAAAAGTTGACTTTTGTTGGCTATTTTGCGTAAAATGGTTTTGGTTTAACCGAGAGTTTGATGAAGTTTTGAGTTCGTAAATGAATCAATTTTGATTCTTTTGTCTGTTTTAAAGTGGTTTTGAAGTTTTTAGTGCTTTCCGGGAAGTTTTCTCGCGTTTAGCGAAAAATCGTCTCGTAGCGCGTACCGACACGATAGTTTATTTAAGTGTGGAGATTTATTGAAGTTGGGAATGTGTTAATGGGTTTATTTATTTAATAAATACATAATGATAAAATACCGTTGGTTTAAAACGTAAATCGTGAGTGTGAGATTTGAAAGTTATCAGAAAACAGTTGTTTTCGTGAAATTCGGTAAAAGACTGTAACAGTCGTAAAAATGTGAAATTTTAGTTTAAAATAAGTTCATACATGAAGGAAAATGACTTTAATTTTATGGTATAATATTTTAATAAATCAAGTTTTACCCAAAATTTATGCATAAAGAACATTCATACAACCTTAATAAAACTATTCATTTTAAACATTTCCATTTTTAATTAAAAACCTTCCTATAAATAGAATCACCATAATTTTTATAAACCGCATGCCATTTAAAAAATTAGTGTTACCATGTTTACAATATTATCAGTATAAGAGATCCTTACTACGGAAAAAATTAAATATCCTCACTGAAATAATCGAACACAAGAAGCGAATTAGGACATCTATATAATTATTGGTTTAAAAATATATTAAAATTGTATTATTCCTTCTTGTTGCGTTGTTCTGTCGCCGGTTTCCTTGAGAAAACAACAACCCATGCTTAAATTAAAACGTTTGCAAGAAATTTAACAAGTTTACGTATATAGCCCATGATTTATCAAAGTGTACATATCCATATACATACAATAAGCATTTTAATCATTGGCTTTTAGTCCATATTAATTTTTGAAAATCATTTTTGCATAAATATATATAAAAACGCCACATATATATAAACTAGCAAAAGCAATTCAAACAATTAATTATACTAAACACAATCAATGTATGTAATTAAACAAGAAATCAACAAAAGTCTTCTCAGCTTTTTCAATTAAACAATTAATTCACGTAGCAAAGATTTCATGCATACCATGTATATTAAGCTTAATAACCATGGTTTACATGCACGTAACACATGGTTAACAATTTATTACTTGATAAATAAGGAACAATATATATATATATATATATCGTAAATAATGTAAAACATTCACATATTTTGTTTCCTTATATTATGTGTTATTTAGGATAAAATATTTCACTAAATAGTTTCCTAAATTAAATGACACATAAAAAGGCAAGAAAATATTCATGTTTCCATATTTTATGTGATATTAAGGGCAAATATATTTTACTAAATAATTTCTTAAATAAGATTTCAGATAAAAGGAAAATAATATTCACAAAATATGTAGCATATTTTATTTTCATATTTTATGTGATTAATTAGGCAAAAAATATTTCACTAAATAATTTCCTAAATCAAATTTCTCATAAAAGGCAAGAAATTTACACAAAATATGCATTTTTTTTACATTTTTTAACGTTTTTTATGCAATTACAAAGCTATATGATTTGGCTCGTGATGCCACTGTTGGAAATCGTTATCTACAATAACCTAATATTACATTAATATTATACGAAGTACGCAGCGGAATTAAACACATATATGAGCTATAATTAACATAAACATAAACATAAAGCGTACCTTTCAGCAAAAACAAGCAAAATCAAGAACCGAAGCTTCTTGAGAATACGCATGTGTATTAAACCCGTGCAATACCGAAACCCTTTGAGTTACTAAAAGCAGTAACCTCTTCGTGTATCCACACTACACGTTTAACCTATTATCACCGAATGTAGTTCTACGAACCATCGTACGAAGTATACTACAAGTAATCGAAATGACCAACTCCCTTATAGGGGAGTTTATTTACGTCGACCTATAAAGAGAGAAGAGGGGAAAAAAGGTGGTTTGAATGCTTATTGAGAGGTCTAGGGATCTCTATTTATAGTGTTAGGATTAGGGTTACATAGCTTTGGAAAAAAAAGTACATAATCTTTAGGAAAAAAGCTACATAATCTTTTACACATTTAGTCCTTCCTTTTCTTTCTTTTTGGCCGGCCCCTCATAGCCCAAAATACCGCCTTAAGTTTGATATTTTGACTATTTATTAATATATGTACATTTACATATTAATTAAGGGGTTCAAGGTTAATTATTCGTAAACGATCTAATTAACAAAAGTTAGCATTCTATCGTTGGAATATTAATATATACATAATAAATATACACTTATATTATTATATACATTAATCGGGTATTAGTACATATATAATAAATATACCCTTATATTATTATATATATACCAATAGAGTGATATCTAAGTGTGTACGTGTTTATAAGCTTATAATTTAGCTTATTTGATGAATTATATGAATTTATTATGTTGAATGATAAGCCAACTTACTAGGTGATTGATGTGAATAAGGTTATTATATATTGCCATATGAATTTATTATGCTGTATTATAAGCTAGCATATTAGCTTATTTTGATGAATTATCAGTTTTTGTCGATTCTATTCAAATAAGCTATATTATTAGGCTTAATATGTTCTGAATAAGTTATTATTTAGCATTTGATTGAATTAAGTTGTTAATATAAGCTGAATTAAGCTGGTTCAGTTAGGAATAAGCTGTTTTAAGTTAATACAAAATATATCACATTTGATTTTAGCTTTGGTTAATGTGTTTCTGATTGAGGTTATTTTGTTAGATATATGACATGTGATATCACATATGATATTGCATTTTGTTAGCTATATCACATGTAACATCATTGAGTTTGTTTTGTTAGTTATAATTATATGTGATATCACATGTGATATTGCAGTTTTTCATGAAAAGGTTCAAGAAGAAGAAGACTTGTTTCAAGAATAAAAAGATTTTGTTGATTCAATGATAAATCCATAAAAATGTTTCATTTTTTTCACATGTGATATGCTAGGAAATCATATATGATTTTACATTATTTTTCTTTTCATTACAATTATCACATGTGATATTTGAAAGTAATCTATTTAATGATTGATTTTTTTATGAACAAGTGTTAGAAATTCTCTTTTACTTGATTTTGGTTGATTTGGATCTTACATGAATGTGATCTTTTATATTATCAGATGAGACTTGGTATTTTATAAGTTAGTAGCAAATATCATATTGATTTCTTTGGGAAATAACTTGTGATTTCAATGATCATCAACTCGTTATCAACATCATACTTGATGTTTAAAAATAATGTATAACTATGTTTTCTATTCTAATGCTTTTATTACAAGTGATTATGAATGTGTGCAATAAAACTTAAATAAAATAGACATAAAATCAAAAATCACATCCGCAAATGTTTTGCCATTTTCATTTTAGAATAAAACATAATGACTTAGTATCAAGAAAGTTAAACCATTTTAGCAAGACATTGTATCAGTTTCCAATGGTTTACAAAAATCGTCCGTAGACGTTAGAACTCCATACAAAGATTACAAGAGAAAAACAGAGAATACATTTTGACCGTGAAATAAAATTCATGAGCTTCTTCATTGAGCTTCTTAGACCTTTGGATGCTTGCGGTATTCAAGATGTCTTGAAAACAGCCTTCTTTACGCAAATAAAAAGATTTGATTTAATTTTCAAGCATATTATCATATATGATATGTTATAATGTTAAAGAAGTTAACTTTCAATCATATTATTATATATGATATTATACACACGACTAACTTTAAAAATCAATAATATCAACAAAATCTTTATAAATGCTTAAAACCTAACAAATATCATATATGATATAGTATATAAGTTTTTGCAATTGTTTCAGGCAACTTATCGTATGTGATTTTTCACTAAGACGTATCATCAACAAATCTTTTCTAAATAGTAAACACTTAACTTCTAATAACGTATTTTCTTCATCAACATCAACATACTCGATCTAAAGCTTACTTATCACTATAACATCACCAAATATCAAAATTTCATCAAAATATCATCATTATTAACTGTATAAACATAATAACTTGAACAAAAATCTCAATTATGTCATCACAAACTTGTAAACAGTAGCTCAATTTATGCATTAAATAATATTAAATTATGTAGATGAAATGTTTTATACCTAAATTAGTGATTTTAAGCTTGTATTTTAGTGTTTTTTACTCGAAGCTTCATCTATAAGCTTAACCGTAAAGATTTGTTCTTCAACAACATCATCGACATCTTTTTCTTCCATTATTTGATGCGAATTGTGAATAATTATTGATGATGTGTGTGTTTTTAGTGTGTTTTTTTATCAGTGCAAAAATGTGTGTTGTGTGTGTTTTTAATTTGTGTTTGGTGAGAGAGAAAATAACAGATCTGAAAATAGAGGGTGTGATGATTGAGGAGTGTTAGATGTGTGAGATAAAATGACTGAGATGCCCCTCTGTTTTTTATGAATATTTTCTAATTAATAAAAGTGTATTTAATCTCATCCCTTGATTGTTTTTAGATGGATGGCTGAGAGGTGTCCGCTGGTATCGAAGAAAGGGATGGTATCCAATATAATCTCTTTCTTATTATTATTGAACCAGTGAGCCTTTTTAGTTAAATATGTTTTGTTTTTGGTTTTTGGTTTTTGGTATTTCAAGTGATTTTTTTATTTGTTTACTTTTTGTTAAAGTCGATTGTTGGTACTGTTTTGATACCGGTCAACTAAAGTCGATCGTTGGAACTAATCGACTAAATCCGATCGTTGGAATTTTTTGTTACCAGTCGACTAAAGTCGATCATTGATACCAGTCGACTAAATTTGATCGTTGATACCAGTCGACTAAAGTCGATCATTATTGTAACACCCAAATTGGTCGCGCGGAGTAAGGGTTGGGCGTGTTACTTCAAGGATCAATTAGCAATAAGATATTTATGAACGGACACAAAAAGTTGTTTATAAATTGAATAATTGATTTATTGAAAAGATTAATTACAACAAGCTTATAGATTTACCTTGTTCATTGTTGAATATTACAAAATTAGCAAATACATTTTCCCAAATATAAATGCATCTAAATCTTTAAGCGATGCAGACCAAAATATAACCCCCATGCTCCTTGGACATCCATGCCTATTGATCTCATAAAAACATTTGCTTAAAAAGTCAACAAAATTGTGGTGAATTCCTGGTTTGATAAATCATAATATGTAGGACACGCAAGACTTTTTAGTGATAATGAACACATGCAGATCTCACAAAAACTAGATTAATTTACACTAAAAGCATTCATGACCTAAGCTCGACAAACTTTATTGCAATTAAAATATATATTGCAATTTACGCCCATCCGGATATTTAACCCTAAACATCCTAATATCGACATGCTATAACGTTCGTTCCTGGTGATAGCTAGTCACCCGAACGGGGAGTCGTTTCACGAAATAGATCTTATTATATAAACATTCGCGCTAATAATGTATTCCCAAATTACATTATGCAATTGGACAGTTAATGGAAATGAGGTCTTAACTGGGTTATCGCATCTAAGCAAACATGTATTCAATATCAAATATCCACATTGGTCAATTATAAAAACAAAGCATGTTTCAACCACAAGTTTAAATCTTTGAATCGTAAAATATGGGGCTATGAACTCACCTTGAGTTCAGATAATCCAAATACCGCAGATAAAGCGTCACGTAAAAGATCGAATGCAACCTAAATTATCATAGGTCGTATAAGTACTGAGTACTTGAATATAATCTTATAGTTGTTACATCGTACTATCGTTCGGGCTATCATAATTAAAGAGGTCATGACATGACGTTCGAGGAGTTAGGACACTTTAAATCGTAAATCTAACAACTCGTCGAAACGCCATCCGAAGAGGGCTCATTACTGAAAATCCATTGTAAATATAGTTCTTTGATAATCCAATAATATTTATCTGCTCAATCACCTACTAATGGTTTTGGTAACATTGTGTTTAATAAGTTAAAACGTTTATAATTACCGTTTTAGTAAAACTAGCATAACTTAGAGTTTTAATGCCGATTCTTAGACGTTTCTTATGTCATCTTTAGTTTTAAGAGGGTTATCGATATTTGATATTTTCATAAATTTTCTCCCTAACATGAAAAGTAAATTTTATGTCATGGACAGACATGTGTTTTATATAATTGATTTGTTGTCGTAAAACCGTATAATGGCGTATTTATTCGTTTAAGCTCCGTTTTTAATGATTTTTCGAGGAAGTTCTGATTTGGAGTCCATATTATTTATGAGGTTTATAATAAATATAGATTTACTGTCTTGATAGTAACTTTTATAAAAATAGAGTCTTTATAAAAGTATTAATCGTCGTAAACTCGCAAAATTCATAACTCGTTCGTTATCTATTGTTCATTTACGATTTTTTCATTTTGGAAATCTAAAAATGTTTATTATTTATTAAAAAATATTAACCCTTGCTGGTTTATTATTTTTATATAAAGTTGTTTATATAAAAATTTACTTACGACTTCGTTTATTAACGTATACTTGTTTTTAAAGTACTTTTTCGTTCTTAATCGTTTACAGTTCTTACCTTTTCGGAATCGTCGTGAAATGTATTATCTTATTATTATCATAAAATTATGCTATTTTGTTTTTAGCACTTTGGGTACAGAATGTTTGCATGATTTCTTAAGTTCTTTTTGGCTTGTTTTTATATTTTACAATTATAACTTTTTACGACAAGTCTTCTATACTTAATTTTTTATATATTTCATATGTTTATTATGTACATAATTCCATCAAAGTCATTTTCGTCAAAGTTTATAAGTCCGTTCATAAATACATGATAAGCATAACTTTTTTTAATTTATCCATTTTACCATTAATGTTCATGTTATAGCATTTTTATATATATCATAAGTGTACAAGTTTTCTCATCTTGATATAACCTCATTTTAATGATCATATATCATCAATATAAGTCCATAATTACCGTAACAAGTCATTTGTTAATTTCTTAACACTTGATACATATTATGAATTATTATAAACACTAATTTACCCATAATCATTTTTACACACAAAATAATTGATACAATATTTCTCATTCCTTTCCTAACCTAGATGTAAGTAATAAACCACATGTATGTAAGTGTGTGAAATGATCATTTCAAGTATAACTTCATTTTAATGATTAAACAAATGGGTTGATTTAAGCTAAATAGAATACATATGCATAAAAAATGAAAAATTCATAAGAAACATAAAGAATTCAAGTGGACTTAAGGATGTCATGATGTTGATGGTGAGCTAGTGATAACCCTTGTTTAGCCACAAAAATAAGCTTGCACAAATAAACCTTACTTTCTTAACAAAAACCCCTAACTTCCTTTTTCTTGAGTTATACTAGAAAAAAAGGTTAGCCAATGCTTGGGATCACCTTAGAATACCTTAGAATGGATGTGTATAGGAGTGTATGGGTTGTATAAAAATTGATATGGGTTGTGTGGTGGCTTGGTTCTTGCCGTAGCCTAGTAGAGAGAAAAAGGAGGTTATGTTTGATTTTTTTCTAAGTGTTAAGGCATGAATGCAATCTCTCTTAAGTATAGATGCATGTATGGTGCAAGACATGGTCAAAGAGACAAAGTAAGGTTCAAGTGATGGGTCTTGGTATGAGGTTGGTTCATGAGTCCAATAGACAAGGTACTGGTGGTTTTAACATGAAGGTATGGTGTCCTTTTTTACCAAAGTGAAGAGTTTACTACATATAACTTGAATAAATGGCTAAAATTTCGGTATACACAAGATATACATGATATATTTATGTAATTTTTATGTATTGGGTATAAAAGTGGGTATTTGTTGAAGCGTAGAAAAGTTTTTGTGGTTCCGGGAGTGCCTAAACGCAATTTATCGCGAAAGTATTACTCTTTACGCTATTCGGATAAAAATAAAATGAACCAAAGTTATAATTATCCTCAAGATAATTATATAAACCTTGCTTATGTAAACATTTATTGTATGATGCGTTTAATTGAACGCTAATTTTTGGCGTACGCGATTTAACTTAACGTTTACAATTTAAAGCAAACACGTACAATATCTAACAATAAATAGTACATTTATTGACGTTCTATCAAAGACTTGAAAAACACATAGTGTTATAGACTTTCCCCCGGTTTAAAAGAGCCTTGTCTCAAGGGTCCGATGCAGCAATTGCGACCGGTGTGGGTCATGGTGAAGAGCTGTGGATATTTTTCTTGAATTGGTCTTCACGCTCCCACGTATTCTCAGGACCTCTCTTGGAGGTTCCATGAACTTTGACCAATGGGGATACGACTTTCTTCAACCGTTTAATTCTCGGTCCTACTATTTCTACCGTTCCTCAACAAAATGGAGTTTGTCGTCCAAATTAATTCATCATCGGAACGGCTAATGGTTCGTCGGCATGACACCTTTTTCAGATTAGATACATGAAATGTATTATGACTCTACTAATTCTTCTAGAAGTTCAAGCTTGTATGAAGCAACTTCTAACCCTTTCTATCACCTTAATTGTCCCAACATACCTAGGGTTCAAACTTCCACGTTTGCTAAAACGTACGACCCTTTCCAAGGTGAGACTTAAGTGACTTTGTCCCAGGCTTGGTATTTTTTCCATTGGTTTAGCTTAAGTCAGCGTAACTCTTCTGGCGATCACAAGCATCCTTGAATCCTTTGTTTGATCTGGATGATTTTCTCAGTCGTGTCTCTTGATCAGTTTCCGGGACCGAGTATTTTAAGCTTCTCCACTTCAGATCCAACAACAGTGTGAACTGACCACTTCGACCATAAAGTGCTTCAAATGGTTCGGCCTTGATGCTAGCGTGATAGTTATTGTTTTTTGGTATGAAACTGACTAATGGCAAAAATGGTTAAACACCTTTCCAAAGTCGATTTGCACAAGCACACATACTTTATCATCGAGAGTTTGCAATGGTCCTATCACTTTGCCCGTCGGTTTTTGGATGGTAGCAGTTACTCTATCTAAATTTGTACCTAAAGGTTCTGCAGTGATTCTCCAAACATTGGTTGCGAATATCGGAGTCACGATGCAAATGATTGTGAGGGTATCCCATGCCTCGTGACCACCTCGTTAAGTACAATCGTGCCAAGTTTATCTAAGGATCAGGTCTCTCTCATCGGTGTGAAGTCGCAGACTTTTAGTGAGTCGGTCATCGATCACCAAATTTGTTTCATGCCCTTGAGATGTCTTAGGAATGCTTGTGACAAAATCATGGTGTGTTATCCCACTTCCATTCGGGTATCTTGGGTTGTACAACAATCCCCGGATGGCCTTTGATGTTCTACCCTGGACCTTATCACATGTCAAACATTGTTAACTAAGTGGCTATGGCAGCTTTTATGTTGGGTCACAATTAACTTCTTCAATTGTCTGGTAATTTTGTCGGAACCCGAATGAATAGAGTATTTTGATTTGTGGGATCGTGCATGATCAAGTCCGCAAATCGCCATAACAAGGTACGGCTTCTGCAATGAGGCACAGGGTTCCATCCGCACGTGGTTCCAACTTTTGTTCTCTAATAGCTTCTGGAAATTTAGCATTTTCAACCAACATTCCCCCAACGTCTTCACTCTTAATGTTCTCGGGTTTTTGCGCTTCGGTCTGAGCATTTAAGATCTGTTTGGGAAGGTCCAAACTAATAGTCATAACCAATGCTCGAACTCTTAGCGGTGGTTCTCGTTCTTTCCTGCTTAAAGCATCAGCAACGACATTTGCTTTCCCAGGTGATAACGAATATCGCAATCGTCAAATCCACTTAGCAATTCTAACCATCGGCGTTTGCTCATGTTCAACTTTTTTGATCTAAAATGTGTTGCAAACTCTTGTGATCGGTATACACGTACACTTAGTTCCATATAAATAATGTCTCCAGATCTTAAGAGCGAACACCACTGCACCGAGTTCTAAATCATGAGTCGTGTAGTTTTTCTCATGAATTTTCAACTGGCGTGATGCATAAGAAATCACCTTTTCTCTTTGCATCAACACAGACGCCCAACCTTTATTTGAAGCGACGCAGTAGCGATGAAGTCCTTCGCTTCGCTTCTAGGTAATGCAAGGATTGGTTAAGATGCACTAATTTGATTCAACAGCTGAAAAGCTAACTTCTTGTTATCGCCCATTCAAACTTAAACCTTTTTTGAGTAAGCTTGGTCATGGGTGTTGCGGATCTTTGAAACCCTTCAATGAATCTTCGATAGAACCCAGCAAGACCTAAAAATTTGACGAATCTCCGTTGCGTGACTTAGGAGATGCTCACTTTAATGGATTCAATTTGGTGGATCACTTGAAATTCCTTCACTATCGTATTACATGACGGAGGCAATATATACTTTGAGGAATTCAAAATTCGCCTTTGGAAAATTTTTGCATACAACTCCTCATTTCTTAAACAATTCCAATATTATCTTCAGATGCTTTCGTGCTCTTGCTTGTCTGGAATAGATCAAATATCACTCAATAAGGGGACAATTACAAATTTGTCCAGATATGGTTTGCAACTCGGGTTCATGAGGTCCATAAACACTGAAGGTGCGTTGGTTAAACAAACGGATCCACTTGGAATTCGTAATTGTCCATATCGAGTTCTGAAGGTTGTCTTCGGAATGTCTTCTTCTGAACCTTCAATTGGTGATTATTCCTGAAATTAGGTCGATTTTTGAGTAGACACTAGACACCTTGGGCTTGATCAAATAGATCACTTCATTATTGGAGCGGATAACGGTTCTTCACGTTGTTTATTAGTTCCCCGGTTAATCTTAATACATCATTCGGAATGATCCGTCTTTCTCTTGCCAAACAAGACCGGAGCTCCCAAGTTGGAGGAACTGGGTCTTATAAAATTTTATCGGACAGTTCTTTCTGTGCTTCAGATAACTCTTTCATTCGGAAGGAGCCATTCGATAAGGCGCTTGAGCTACAGGTGCATCACAGGTTCCAATTCATTTGGAACTCCACTTGTCGATGTCGAGAGACCCTGCACGTCCTTCAGGAAAATACTTCAGGAAGTCCTGAAATATGGGTACGTCTTCAAGTCGTCTTTTATTCGACTTATCTTCAAACCTCTTTTTGTAGTAACATGTGCCAGAAAGTTAGGAAACCCTTTTTCCATGTACTTCTGCGTTTTAGTGCAAGAAATGATGTTTAATCGTGTCACACTTCCCTGGGTACTTCCATCACCGTGTATGATTAAGGTTTTATTTCTCCAGGGAATGCGAACAATCTTCTCGGCACACATGATGACTGCTTGGTATTTCGCCAACCAATCCATACCGATTATAGCGTCGAAACTACCAAGTTCTACAGGCATTAAGTTTACGTTGAATTGATGGTTTAGGAAGTTTAATGTGCAACCCTTAAGTATAGTGTTTAACCTAATTATCCTCCCGTCAGCTAGTTCGACATCATAATAATGATCTAGGGTAGATGGCGTGATGTCAATTTGGGAGCTAAATGCAGTAGACACAAAACTTCGATCGGCACCCGTATCAAACAAGATATAAGCATAGCAGTTGTTTAGAAGGAACGTACCCGCAACGACGTTGTCTGGGTTTGCCCCCGCATTTCCAACCACATACACCTTCGCTGGAGCCCTGTCATTCCCAGCTTGATTACCACGGTCATTGTTTCTCAGTCTTGGGCAGTTTCTTTTAAAATGTCCTTGAGCTCCGCACTCATAGCAACCGTTGCCCTTCTGATTATTGTTGTTATTGTTGCGGTTGTTGTTGTTGTTGGCATTTACAGGTCGGCTCCTACAATCCTGGGTCAGATGGCCAACCCTCTTGCAATTATTGCACCTAGGTGGGCAAGGACCTTCATGATTGTAATTACACTTGGAACACAGAGGTTTGGACCCGGCGTATGGTTTCCTGTCACTATTGCCTGCAGTGTAGGCCTGGCCTGTGTTCTGCCTCTTATTCTGTTGTTGTTGTTGATTCTGATTGATTCAGGAAGTGTTTTCAAACTTCCTCTTGTTTTCATCTTGTCTTTCCGCAATGGTACCGACTCTCTTGTCCATCAGTTCAGTAGCCATTTCAATAGCCTCTTGCATGGTCCTTGGCTTTGAAGCTACGATGTTTCCATGGATCATGTCGGGCAATCCACCGACATACCTTTCAATTCTGTCTGACTCCTTAGGGAACATCCTAACACACAGAAGTGCTAGTTCTTGAAAATGTTGGTTGTACTTGACCATATCAGTACCTATCACTTTCAAGTTCCACAATTCGGCCTCAAGCTTCTTCATTTCGTTTCGTGGACAATACTTGTCAGTCATCTTCTTCCTTAGATCAACCCAAGTCATTGCATATGCAACATCATGAGTAACAGCCATAACATAGGAATTCCACCATGTTAGAGCACTTGCTAAAAGAGTACAAGTAGAAAATTTGACCTAGTTTTCCATCGAGCAGTTGCTTATGCGGAAAACAGTCTCCATTCTTTCAAACCATTGGGTTAACTCAACCACTCCTTCGGTGCCCTTGAAATACAGAGGTTTGCACTTCATGAAATCCTGGTAAGTGCACTCTCGAGCAACGCGTTCAGATCCCCTGACACCCGTTCCCGAAGAATGGCTATCAGTGCCATTCCTGGTTGCGTCACGTGCGGCCAAGGCGGCACTGACACCTTGATCAATCATAGCTTGGAGTTGGGCATTAGTGACCGTAGTGGTTGTGGTTGCTTAGTGGTTGTGGCTGGTGTTGTTGTTGTGGTCGGTGTTGACCTTGTGGCTCTTTTTGGGGCCATTTTCTTCAATCACAAGAAAAGACAATATCCGCTAGATTTCATAAAATCATAACCATGACATGACATATCCATGATAAATAAAGTGAGAGCACATCACACAGTGGAACAACCAACACAAGATCGACATAACATAATACATCCATTCCATATATAACCTGGAAATATACATGATCTGTTTGGTACATAATGCTTCCCTATCGCTAGGTTAGAAAATGAAAATCAACATAGAGCCCTACTAGCCGGGAGTTACCCGTAATACTTAGTAGGCTATACAGGATAGCTAATCAGAAATAAAAGATCTACACAGGATAGCTAGCCAAAATAAAAAATCTATACCGCCTGTTAGCTGGGTATAACCCATAAAAACATAACAGACTGCATAGTAGCTACAATCATAACCAAAATCTAGGAACTGCTACCAGTGTCCTCCAACGTGTCAACGCGTGCTCCAGCCTCCAAGGCCTGGGTACGCATGATATGCTGAACATTAAGATCATCTGCAGCCTGACGCTGCCACTTATGGCGACGCACCTTAGTCTCTAATACTGTAACTCATGCCTCTAATACCCTGCAGTAAGCTTCAGACCTAGCCAAGTCCTGACGGGTCTGAATACTCTCTTGCTCGTAAGCAAGTATCTCTCTCCTCAATACCTCAATCTCAGCTCTCACAGCTGCACGATCCTTCTGGGCATCGTGATGTCGTGTGCAAAACTCTGAACTCTCTC
>BQNB010066336.1:16156-34605 GCA_026074375.1 Tanacetum coccineum
AATCACATGATGTCTTTCTTGACTGCTATTGTCACTTCCCGCTACCCCACTACCAATAATCAGCTGAGGAATTCGTCAAACCCTAGGCAACTGTGCTTTGAGCAGGTTAGTCAATCGTTAGTATTGATTTGAGTTTCATTATGTGTTAGAGTAATTATGTGATTCTATGTAAGTTGGTTATCAATCTGTAAGCGTGATCGTCTCATTTTGATTGAATTTATGGTTAATATGGGTATTTCATTTTGTTCACAATTGGTGACAATGAAAATAATGGTAAAATTTTACGTGTGTACGTATTTATATGTATATGTATACGTATCTAGATAATAGGAATTCGCGAGAAAAGAAAATTTAGTTTAGAAATTTAGTTAGTAGATTTTAGTATTATTAAGTTAGAGAAATAAAGTATGAAATGAATTTATTTTTTTAGGTATTTAAAACTAGTTTTATTTAGAAGAATGTCTAAATAAATAAATGTTTTTATAAAAATAAAAAAATTAAAGGGTTTTTGTGTAAATAATAATAAATAAATAAATAAATAAAACAAATATAATTAGGGGTGTTTGACTGATCGGTGGAAGAAAAAAGGAAAAAAAAGAGATTTATTAGGAAACAAATTAGTGTTAGACAGGGATTAGGAATATTGGTGTAGCCTATAAATACAAAAACCTCTCCTCCCTATTCTTTTAATATCCAGTCGAACCAAGAGCAGAGAATTTTTTTTTTTATTCAAGATCCAAGTGGTGGTTCGTGTTAATTAATCGAAGGTTTTAGGTATGTTCATAAACTTTAATTGTTTTAACTTTCTTTTTAATTCATGTAACAATAAAGTGATGGATAAATTAGGGTTCATAAAAATCTGTAAATTTATAATGTTAAACTTAATTAGAAGTGTTTAGGGTTTAATTAGGGTCATATTGATGTATTCGTTTAGAGTTAGAACGCGATAAAATTGAATTTAGGGTTGAGCAGAATTTTGAGTCATCTTGTTCGAATGTTATCTCATGATTGGTAACGAGATTTTTGATGAATCTTATGTCTATTGATAAGTTCAGAGAGTCTAGTTTTTGAAAAATCCGGCCCAAAAGGTTTTGAGGTCGGAAAGTTAGTCAAATAATTTTCGCAAGAAAAGTTGTCAAAACAGTAAATTCAGGTCAAATTTAGGTCTGATTTCCAGGAGTAAAACCCCCACTTAAATTCAAATTTGGGTTGGCCAAAAATCGTGAGTCATAATTTAGGTGTCTATTAACTACATTTCAAAGGGCTAGCAATAAAACATTTTCTAAGTATTTTTAATGACGTCAAACTTTTTGGTGTGCGTTCAGATCCGAATATGAGTACTTTGTAAAGATGAATTTTTATAAAATAGTTCCACTTAGTATTATTTTTTCTAAAAAATCACAGTAGCTCACAACTCATTGGGGAGCTATGAGATGTAAGTAAAACCATCAATTAGGTGTTTTAGTATTTTATTTGTGGTCATGAAGTGACTACAAATTTCTGCCAGAAACTAAAAAGTTGGAAGTTAATGGTTAAGGTTATATAGAGTATGAAAATGATTTGGGATATGTATATAAAGGATTATAAACTTAGTGTAAGGTTTAGAAGTCCATCATATGATTGTTACACTGGCTTGGGCATTTAGCCTAACCGAGTGTAACTTGTGTTTTGTTGTGTTTAGATTGTGTGCTAGATTTTGTCAAGTAGCTGAGCATCAAGTGAGTTTCATAGTCCCATTTTACTATCTTTTCTTGGGATGGAAATTATGCAAAATATGTTTTGAAATGTTTTGATTGCTGTGATTATGTGGTTTAAGTTACTCATCGACTTTTAAGTAGTTATTATATGTTATGTGTTGCATGTTGTATGATGTTGCATTGGTCTTCGCCTACTTTGTGTGGGTATGAACCTGTGCAGATACGGTACCAAGAGTCTGGGATTAGGGATAGCATTCCTCTCCGTGACTATATTTTGTGGTTTGGATCGGGGGACACGTTCCGTCCTAATGGTGATTGTTGGTTGCATGAATGCTAGCATGTATAATAGCCAACTTAATTGTCCTGCCATGTTTGTTTTTTTATAATCACAGTAATTGATTTAAATCTTGTATTGGTGTCAAAAAACCTATGACTCTCACCAACCATTGTGTTTACGTTTTAAACATCATTTTCAGGTGAGCGTTATGAAGATACTGAAGTTAATAAAAGTGGCTAGAGAGATCATTAGGCTGCATTTGGAAGTTCTCATTTGATTTTATTTCATAATTGTTTGCATGAATTCTTGAATGTTATTAGGTTTGATAGGGTTGTGATACATTTTCTTTGTATTGATGAGACCCCTTTTTCATTAATACAAGATGCCGTTCTTTTGTTTTCGGTATTGTCATGACACATCGTGTCTTTTATATTTAGTTATGCATGTAGTGATTCTCTATTATTGACACCATTGTGTTGTGATGATATCCATGATGTTACGCCTCGTGTTTCCGCCTTAGCGGGGTGTGACATAACCTCTATCAAAAAGCTTGATAGACACCTAAAAATTATGCTTATGACATGCCTTAAACACTCACAACTCTAGATACCTACCACATAAAGTAAAACCAGAGATAAAAATGCCAACATGCAAAAGCTAGACAACTCAAGTCTTAAAACCATCAGGAGTCGTGAAGGTGCTAGCCCCTGTTATTGTACTATTCAGATTAACAGTTCATCAAAGACAACTTCAACCTCCTCTACACTCTCCATATCATCCGACGCATCCATATCACGCCTACTCATTGTATAGTTCTCAGGATCAAACTCTTGAGACAACAAATCATAAGGGTTAGAAGTAGGGACAGTAGATGAGCAAGGAACATGAAGACTTCATTTCTTTGATGTAACAATAGTGTATTTCTTTGAAGATGTATGCACAATATTTAGACCATCTTTAGCAGAAGTAGACACATTATGTGACAACTGTGCTTTGAGCACGTTAGTCAAACCGTTAGTATGGACTTGAACATCATTTTGTGTTATAATAATTATGTGTTTATGTGATCTTATGTGAGTTTCGTTACCAATCAATGGAGCGTGATCGTCTCCTTGTGATTGAAGTTATGGTTGTTATGGATATTTTATTTTGTTTACATTTTAGTGACAATGAAAATGATGGTATAATTTTCTGTGTATATGTATTTTATGTGTACGTATTATGTATTTACGTATTTAAATAATAGGAGTTTGTGTTAGTAGAAAATTTAGTTTTGAAATTTAGTTACGTGGATTTTAGTAGTAAGTAAGAAAAAAATAAAATTTGTTTAGAAATGAATTTAATTTATAGTTATTTAATTTAGTTTTAACTTAAAAGGTTTTCTAAAATAAATAAAAGGTTTTTATAAAAATATCAAAAGTTAAGGGTTTTTGTGTAAATAACAATAATTAAAAAAAACTAAAAAAAATAAAAAAGGGTTGTTTGACCGATTTGTTAAGGAAAAAAAGGGGAGGAAAAAAAGAGTTTTAGTTGGAAACAAATTAGTATTAGATAAGGATTTGGAAACTAGGTGTAGCCTATAAATACAAAATCTAGTCTTCTCCTCCTCTTTTGTTTTGTTCGACCGTACCATCAAGAAGAAGACATTTTTTTTATCAAGAATTAGGGTGGTGATTCAAGGGTAATCAAGAAAAAGGTTTAGGTATGATCTTCAATCCCGTTCTTGTTTAATTCTTTTAAAGCTTGTAACAATTATTGATGGAATGGATTAGGGTTTAAGAATATTCTGTAATTAGTGGGTTTTGATCATCAAAAATCGTTTTAGGGATAATAAATAGGGTTTTGGGTATGTTAATTAGGTTTAATTATTGTAAATTCGGAACTAAAAACTGGGCAGATTCTTTGGGTCATCTTGCGAGGATCATAACTTGGTCATAAAAATAGCAATCATCAATTTTATTGAGCCTAAAATTAAATTCAGAGAGTCTAGTTTCCAAAAAGTCTGGCTCCGAAAGGTTTTGAGGTCAGAAAGTTAGTCAAATAATTTTCGCAAGAAAAGTTGTTGAAACAGTAAGTTCGGGTCAGATTTGGGTCTGATTTCGGGGAGTAAAACCCCTACTTAAAGTTAAAATTTGGGTTAGCCAAAAATCATGAGTCATATTTTAGGTGTCTATTAACTCCAGTTCGAAGGGCTAGCGATAAAACATTTTCTAAGTATTTTTAATGACGTCAAACTTTTTGGTGTGCGTTCAGATCCAAATCTGAGTATTTTGTAAAGATGAATTTTTATAAAATAGTTTCACTTAGTATTATTTTTTATAAAAAATCACAGTAGCTCACAACTTATTGGGGAGCTTGGGAATGTAAGGAGAACCATCAATTAGGTGTTTTGATATTTTATTTGTGGTCATAAAGTGACTATAAAATTCAGTCAGAAACTGTAAAAGTGGAAGTTAATGAATAAGGTCATATAGGATGTGAAAATGAATTGGGAAATGTATATAAAAGATTATAAATTAAGTGTAAAGTTTAGAAGTCCATCATGTGATTGTTACATTGACTTAGGCATTTAGCTTAACCGAGTGTAACTTGTGTTTTGTTATGATTAGATTGTGTGCAAGATCTTGTCAAATTAGCTGAGCATCAGGTGAGTTTCATAGTGTCACACCCCGCCTAGGCGGAAACACGAGGCGTAACACCATGGATATCATCACAACACAATGGTGTCAACAATAGAGAGAACTAGAGGAAAAAGGATAATCAAATGGAACACTACGTGTCATGACAATACCCAACACAAGATAAAAGAGTCTTGCATTATGATAGCAAAGTCATACCACAAGGAAACAAAATCCAAAGGTCTAAACAAAATCAACAAACATCCAAGTATCAAACAATTCAAATAACATAAATAAAATCTCTAGGAGAATGACTCCGCATGCTAGCCTACGGTCTCACTAGCCACTCTTCCTAACTTCAACATCCTCAAGATGGTTACCTGAAAATGATGCTTAAAACGTCAACACAAAGGCTGGTGAGAGTCATAGGTTTAAGACACGAAAATCAAGGCTTATAAACAATTACTGTGATTAATGAAAACATGGCAGGACAATTAATGTACTATCATACAAGCTAACATGCAAATGTAACCAAAACAAGCATGGGAACGGAACGTGTCCCTTGATCCAAGAAATATCAACAATTGGGTAGGAACGTTACCCCCGATCCATCAAAACCATCACTTCACATGGGTAGGAACGTTACCCTCGATCCTAATATCACAACAACTAGGTAGGAACGTTACCCCCGATCCAAATACACATAAGCATTTAGCACTTAACATACAATAGCCAAGTAAAGTCCATACACTTTTAAAATAAAGACACATAATTACAGTAATTAAAACATTTTAAATCCATTTGCATAATTTTCATCCCAATTTAAAAGCGATGTAAAAAGAGGGACTATGAAACTCACCTGAATGCTCAAAAGCAGCTTCTAAATCTCAACACGCAACTATACAAATAAATAAACACGAGTCCATGTAACACACATATGATGGATGACTAAGGGTTTTGTTAACCATCATGGGTCACCCCGACACCATGCCAAACCTTAACCATCTCATTAACACTTTACACTAGCTACTTATAATTAAATCAGAATTGCAGAATTTTAGTGTCTCTTTACGTGCTCAAAACCCTTACTTAATGACCTTCATAATTTATACCAAAAATCACCCACGCTCATTTATGAGTATATTAACTATCTTGTGACTCCCAAGTATTACTCACATGTGTAACTACCTCAAATAAAATCAAACTTCAAAACTGTCCTAATTCGGATCTGATTGCACACCAAAATGTATCACTCTAACTACCATACTTAGACATGATTTCAGAGGCTAATTTTCAAAGAATTGTCAATAGACATATGGAACTTAACTACTGTATAAGGGCTAAGCTTAATTCCATTTTTAAGTATAGGTTTTACCCTCCTAAACATGACCTAAATCTGACCCGTATTTAGTGTTTTGACATCTTTTTTTTGTTTAGACAAATTGACCAACTTCCCGAACTCAAAATCATTCGACGCCGGACTTTTTGGAAAGTACATTCAATGAGCTACTGTTTAGAGTCTAGAAACACTCAAAATCCTATTACCATCATGGAGATATTCACTCGTGAACATAGCCCTAAATTATGTTCAACCCTAAATCAAGTTTTAACGTAAATCTAAACAAACCACAAGCATGCATACGCATCTAATTCAATCCTAAGCATACTACAATCATAATATATCATAATCATTCTGTATTTTAATTAAAACCCTAGATTCATCAAAATTAGGGTTACATGAATGCATTAATTAAACTAGGATTAGTGTTTTTACCTTGATTACTAGCACCTTACAATGATTCTTGAGGGTTCTTGGATCAAAATCTTGGTTCCTTGTTCTTAGGGGAATAAAAGTGGACTTAATTAAGGGTTATGGGGCTGGTTATGTCATTCTATAGGTTTCGTTGGGGATAAGTTAGCTTAATCTAATCCTAGTCTAACTCAAACTTCCTAAAGATAATACATCTTTTACATTTTTTCCCTTTTTCCTTTTTCCTTTTATAAATAACTGATTCTCAACATGTTGTTATATATATATATATATATATATATATATTATATATAATATATACTATATATATATATGTATATATATATATATATATATGTATATATATATATATATATGCACTGAATATTTTTTTATTAAATTATTAAGAGAAATCTGCAAATATGCTCCGCTAGTGGTTTCCCAACTTGCAGATATGCTCCCCAACTTACGAAATTCAGGCGCCTCCCCAAAACCAACACTTGTGTCGCATTCATGCTCCCTGGCAGGGAAATGAGCGCAAGGAAGTTTATCCAAATTCCCATTGCAGTTCCGTGGCTCCCTGACAGGAGCAGAGTGCAATGAAAGTATCAAACTGGGGAAGGCCACCTGCACTTTCGTGAAGTTGGGGAGTAAGTCTGCAATTTTTGCAAACCACAGGGAGCATATTTGCACTTTTCTCAATTATTAATTAACTAATTTACTTCATTACCTTAAGTTTTTATAAAAACCTAAGCTAGTTTGATTAAACCTTTTTACTTAAACGCTACTTACTAAACTTTCTAAATATAACTTTCATTTCACCACACCGCTTTCTATTTTTAGAAAGTTTGCTACAAACTTTCATATTTCACTCACATATTTCATTTCTAAAATGCCACAATTCCCATAAACGTTTAACACTTAATCATCCAACTATTGACGTAGCATTACATGCAATACATCATTCCTTTCTATTATCACTAAACGTGAACAAATGGAATACTCATTACCCAACACAAACATACTCAAAATGAGATGCCCATAAACCTCAAAATGATATCATGCACATACTTAACTCACTTAGCACGCATAAAATCACATTGCATAACACTTAAACACATAAAATGAACTCTTAGCCATTTCTAAAGGTACGACTAACCTGCTCAATTCATGAGTGTCACAGTATCCTCTCCTTTAGGAAATCTCATCCCGAGATTTAACTAGCCGATTCACCAGCACGATCAAAAAACAACTGAGGATAGTTAGACTTCATATAATCTTCGCGCTCCCAAGTAAACTCGGGACCACGCTTTGAATTCCAACGAACCTTCACAAGTGATATCTTACTACGTTTTAAACTCTTAATTTCACGCTCCATAATCTCTACAGGTTCCTCAACAAAACGAAGAGTTTTGTCAACCTTAATCTCATCCAATGGCACATGCATGCTAGCATCCGCCAAACACTTCTTTAGGTTTGACACGTGAAACGTGTCATGTACACCGCTCAATTCCTCGGACAATCTTAACCGATATGCTACAGGACCGATCCTTTTAAGAATCTCAAATGGCCCTACCTACCTCGGGGCTAACTTACCCTTCTTCCTAAAATGGACCACGCCCTTCCAAGGTGAAACCTTTAGCATCACACGATCTCCAACCTCAAATTCTAACGGTTTGCGCCTGTTGTTAGCATAGCTCTTTTGACGATCTCTCGCCGCTTTGAGCTTCTCTTTTATAACCACTACTTTATCAGTCATTTCCTATACCAATTCGGGTCTAATCAAACTACCTTCCCCAATTTCAGCCCATAATACGGGTGACCTACATTTTCTTCCATATAGTGCTTCGAACGGAGCACACCGAATGCTAGTGTGATAATTGTTCTTATAAGAGAACTCAGCTAATGGTAGGTGGACATCCCAACTGCCACCAAAGTCTATCACACATGCCCTTAACATATCCTTCAACATCTGAATTATACGCTCACTCTGTCCATCTGTCTAAGGGTGATAAGCCGTGCTCATATCCAATCGCGTTCCTAAGGCTTTCTGAAATGTTTGCCAGAGACGTGATGTAAACCATGCATCACGATCCGAAATAATCGACACATGCACTCTATGACGCGCAACAATTTCATCGGTGTACAACCTCGCTAATTTCTCCATACTATAATCTTTACGTATTGCCAGAAAATGTGCTGATTTGGTCAATCTATCAACTACAACCTATATCGCATCGTGCCCATTCCTTGTTCTAGGTAATTTTGTGATGAAGTCCATGGTGATGCTTTCCCACTTCCATTCAGGTATCTCTGGTTGTTGTAATAAGCCCAAAGGCCTTTGATGCTCAGCCTTCATCTTTGCACAAGTTAAACATTTGCTAACATAGGTAGCAATATCCCTCTTCATTCTCGGCTACCAGTACATATCTCGAAGGTCATAGTACATCTTATCTGCTCCCGGATGTTCGAAATACCTAGACTTATGAGCATCATCCATAATTACGATTCTCACACCTCCTACTAACGAAACCCATATTCGATCCATAAAGTACAAACTTCCGTCTCCTTTCCTTTCCATCTGCTAATCTAAACCATGTAACCTTTCAGCAAATACGTTCTCCTGATTGAACGCCTTACCCTGAGCTGCCAACATCATTCCTTTTACTCCAGATTGAATAGTCATAGCTATTGCCCGTACATGTTTAGGTTTCACCCGTTCCTTCCTACTCAATGCATCAGCCACCATATTCGCTTTACCCGGATGATAGCGAATTTCACATTCATAATCACTAAATAATTCGATCCACCTCGTTTGGCACATATTTAACTCCTTCTGATCAAATATGTGTTGGAGACTTTTATGATCCGTGTAAATGACACTTTTCGTACCATATAAATAATGTCTCTAAGTTTTTAGATCAAACACAACTGCTCCCAACTCTAGATTGTGTGTTGTATAATTCTTCTCGTGGATTTTAACTGCCTTGACGCATAAGCAATTACCTTATTTCTTTGCATAAGCACACAACCTAATCCTTGATTTGAAGCATCACAATAAACTACAAAACCTTCAACTCCATTAGGAAGTGACAATATCAAAGCATCACATAAATTATTTTTCAAAGTCTAGAAAGCCCTTCTTGTTCCACACCCCACACATACTTTTGGTTCTTCTGAGTCAACGAGGTAAGAGGTTTAGCAATCTTATGAAATGACGGTCGTAACCTGCCAACCCCAAAAACGATCGAATCTCAGACGATGTCGTAGGAGCTTTCCAATTCTTTGCTGCCTCTATCTTACCTAGGTCCACATGAATACCACTCTGATTAACCACGTGACCAAGGAAATTCACTTCTTGCAACCAGAACTCATACTTGGAGAATTTAGCGTACAACTTCTCTTTCTTCAGCAATTCTAACACCAACCTCAAATGAGTCTCATGTTCCTCCTTAGACTTAGAATAGATCAAAATGTCATCAATGAAAACAATGACGAACTTATCTAGATACAGTTTACAAACTCGGTTCATCAAATCCATAAAGACTGTTGGTGCATTGGTTAACCCAAAAGGCATAACTGTAAACTCAAATGTCTGTATGTCATTTGAAATGCGGTCTTTGGAATATCATCCTCATGTACTCGGATCTGGTGATAACCCGACCTAAGATCTATCTTGGAGAAATAACGAGATCCTTACAATTAATCAAATAAGTCATCAATTCTAGGGAGAGGATAGCGGTTCTTAACAGTTAACTTATTCAATTCCCTATAATCAATGTACATGCAAAAAGATCCATCCTTCTTCTTAACAAACAACATTGGTGCTCCCCACAGAGAATAACTCAGTCGTATGAAATCCTTGTCTTGCAACTCTTGAAGATGCCCAGACAATTCTTGCATTTTCGAGGGCGCTAGACGATATAGAGACTTCGCAACTGGCGTTGCTCTAGGAACTAAATCTATGCGAAACTCAACCTGTCTCTGTGGTGGTAAACCCGACAAATCTTCTGGGAACACATCAACAAAATCCCGCACAACAGAAATATCACCCACTTTTGGTTCATCTACCTTCGCGTTCATTAAAGCTTTGGCTACTCCTAACATACGTTCCCCTTGAATCTTAAGTATCCCACTACCTTCTAATGGTATTTCAACCACCTTCTCATGACACACTATCACAGCCTTATTCTGGGACAACCAGTCCATCCCCACAATCACATCGAAGCTTTCATGACCCAACGGTATCAAATTTATACTAAACAAGGAATTTCCTAGTTCTAGTTTGTAGTCACGGATAATCCTATCCACTTCTACTTTCTTACCATCTGCTACTTCTATCACATAACCATGATTTACAATACTAGGTTTCATATTTAGTAAAGACGCAAATTTAGTAGAAATGAAACTAAAATCAGCTCAAGAATCAAAAAGTACAGTAGCAAAATGATCGTTCAAAGAAAAAGTACCCGTCACCACGTTAGGATCCTGTAAAGCTTCCACCGCCTTCACATTCACATTGAAGGCCCTTCCTGTAGCTCGATTCCCATTGTTTCTTGTGTACCGATTGCCTTCAATAGTTAAACGGTTTCCCACTTGACCAGGTGCTCGGTTAAACTTAGGATAAGTATTTCGAAAATGCTTGTGGCTTCCGCACTTATAACAAATCCCTGGTTCAAACTCCATTCTAACCGCATTAACAGGAGCTTCTCGCTTAAATGGTGCCCGACAATCTTTAGCAAAATGGCCAGGTCTCTGACAGTTAAAACACAGCCTACAAACTCCATCCTCCGAATGATAAGTATAGCACTTAGTACACTTGGGATATTGGTTCACAAATTCATTTTTACGAGGAGCTGTTGCCACAAAACCCGCTCCCATTTTTGCCTTCTTTTTATCCCTCTACGACCCTCTAGATTGACCAGTCTCTTCCACTGCCTTCCTCTTCTCATTACTCTTTGACAAGGTACCACAGCTAATCGCCTCGTCAGTAAGTATGCCGGCTCTTAGAATTGCATTCTGGATAGTTGTTGGCTAAGTCGCCTTGAGCATTCCCCTAATCTCAGGCGCCAATCCCGCTACATACCTCTTGATGTGTGCTGACTTAGGTGTCACAAGATGTGGAACCAGCTTGGACAGTTATTGGAACCGATCTGTGTAAGTTGCATAGTTAGCTCCTACCATCTTATGATTCCAAAATTCATTCTCCAACCTTTCTATTTCATTACTTGGACAAAATTCCTCCATCAACAAAGCCTTAAAATCATTCCAGGTCATACCAATTGCCGCTTCACGGCCTCTTGCCTGGATTTGAGTGTTCCACCATGTCAGTGCCTTATTAAAAAATGAACTGGCATCATACTTCACCTTTTGATTCTCAGAACACCTACTATTGTCAAGTACATTCTCTATCTTCTCGATCCAGCGGGTAAGTGCTAATGCACCTCCTATTCCGTCATACTCCTTAGGGCCACATGCCTGAAATCACTTGTAGGAACATCCATTGTTCCCACCATTCCTATTGTTGTTGTTGTTATTTCTGTTGTTCACGTTGTTTTTCACTTGAGTGACGATCTGGGGCATGATATTTTGTAATTGTTGCGCAATGATGGCAGTGATGTCGGGTTGCCCATTTTCATTATCATTAGTTCGTGTTCGAACCATTCTGATAAAGATAGTATTAATGCACATTAGATGAGAGGGGAAAGGTTTCTAAATCGGCCATTCTATCAACATACAATCATAACTATATATATATATATATATATATACATATACATACATAACCAAACAACATGTTGACATAAAATCCGCGAAATCATACTTGCAAGTCCACTTGTGTTGTGGCACATGTATAATTATGTTGGCCACCATAGTTATAGATGCCCCCTTTCACAAGTGTACTCCCTCCTATGACCACACTTCTTAATGCCAACAAAACACATAACACATAGATCACATCAACAATTCACCACATATGGAAAATGACTCAAAATCACTTAAATCATAATATTAAAATAATCTAACAAATTCCAATATTTAAAAGCAATATTCCTAATAAAATTCTAAACCAAAGCCAAACAATCTCAAAATCCTAAAATCTTAACACACATAAAGAGGCGGACAATCAAGCATTGATTCGAATTCCACTACCACCCGTATCTTCCATCTCACTATCCCTAGGTCCACTCCTAGCCGTGGACTCCAGATCCGAATCACTATCGGATATGTCATAACTCACATTCTCCCGGATTGCCTTTCACTTAAACTTTTCTTCTTCCTTGATTGGTTTATATTTTGGGAATTTTCTCGAAAATTTGGTAATTGTACCATCATTAGCAGTCATTGTTGTTTCAATCTTTAATACCTCTTCTCCCTTAACTAATTTTATAGTCAACCTCTCTTCAACTCTTCATGGGTACATGTCAATCGGTATACGGATCTTGCGGCTACCCCGCCTTACCCAAGCCCTTATTCTTGGTTTATAGTATCCCTTACATCCTGTTGCAATGGCAACCCACATGCGGAACTTCTTATGAAGGTAAGGAGGCATAGCTAATTTATCAAGAGATAAGACACACTAAATCAGATAAAGGCAACCAAAATTGCAATTTTTTTTAACAAAACTAAGAAATAAAATCATGTAATTAAGGGGGAAACGCATACTAGTTATACTACTAAACGCTTAAGTCCTAACATGCATCTACGTGAAGGACTCCTAGGTTATAGTCTAGGCTCAACCACCTACTTCTCTACAACTAAAGGCTCTGATACCAATCTGTCACACCCCGCCTAGGCGGAAACACGAGGCGTATCATCATGGATATCATCACAACACAATGGTGTCAACAATAGAGAGAACTAAAGGAAAAAAGGATAATCAAATGGGACACTACATGACATGACAATACCCAACACATTATGATAGCAAAGTCATACCATAAGGAAACAAAATCCAAAGGTCTAAACAAAATCAACAAACATCCAAGTATCAAACAATTCAAATAACATAAATAAAATCTCTAAGAGAATGACTCTGCATGCTAGCCTACGGTCTCACTAGCCACTCTTCCTAACTTCAACATCCTTAAGATGATTACCTGAAAATGATGCTTAAAACGTCAACACAAAGGTTGGTGAGAGTCATAGGTTTAAGACACGAAAATCAAGGCTTATAAATAATTACTGTGATTAATGAAAACATGGCAGGACAATTACTGTACTATCATACAAGCTAACATGCAAATGTAACCAAAACAAGCATAGGAACGAAACGTGTACCTCGATCCAACAAATATCAACAGTTGGGTAAGAACGTTACCCCCAATCCATTAAAACCATCACTTCACATAGGTAGGAACGTTACCCTCGATCCCGATTTCACAACAACTAGGTAGGAATGTTTCCCCCGATCCAAATATACATAAGCATTTAGCACTTAACATACAATAGCCAAGTAAAGTCCATACACTTTCAAAATAAAGACACATAATCACAGTAATTAGAACATTTCAAATCCATTTGCATCATTTCCATCCCAATTTAAAAGCGATGTAAAAAGTGGGACTATGAAGCTCACCTGAATGCTCAAACGCAGCTTCCAAATCTCAACACGTAACTATACAAATAGATAAACACGGTTACACGCGACTAAGCTAAAAGCTCTAGTCCATGTAACACACATATGATGGATGCCTAAGGGTTTAGTTAACCATCATGGGTCACCCTGACACCATGCCCAACCTTAACCATCTCATTAACACTTTATACTAGCTACTTATAATTAAATCAGAATTGCAGAATTTTAGTGTCTCTTTACGTGCTCAAAACCCTTACTTAATGACCTTTATAATTTATACCAAAAATCACCCATGCTCATTTATGAGTATATTAACTATCTTGTGATTCCTAAGTGTTACTTACATGTGTAACTACCTTAAATAAAATCAAACTTCAAAACTGTCTTATTTCGGATCTGATTGCACACCAAAATTTATCACTCTAACTACCATACTTAGACATGCTTTTAGAGGCTAATTTTCATATAATTATCAATAGACATATGGAACTTAACTACTATAGAAGGGCGAAGCATAATTCCATTTTTAAGTATAGGTTTTACCCTCCTAAACATGACCTAAATCTGACCCGTATTTACTATTTTGACAACTTTTCTTGTTTAGACAAATTGACTAACTACCCGAACTCAAAATCATTCGACGCTGGACTTTTTGGAAAGTACAATCAATGAGCTACTGTTTAGAGTCTAGAAACACTAAAAAACCTTTTACCATCATGGAGATATTCACTCGTCAACACAGCCCTAAATTCTGCTCAACCCTAAATCAAGTTTTAACGCAAATCTAACCAAACCACAAGCATGCATACACATCTAATTCAATCCTAAGCATACTACAATCATAATATATCATAATCATTCTATATTTTAATTAAAACTCTAGATCCATCATAACTAGGGTTACATGAATGCATTAATTAAACTAGGTTTAGTGTTCTTACCTTGATTGCTAGCACCTAACAATGATTCTTGAGGGTTCTTGGATCAAAATCTTTTTTCCTTGTTCTTAGGGGAAGGAAAGTCGACTGAATTAAGGGTTATGGGGCTGGTTATGTCATTCTATAGGTTTCTTTGGGGATAAGTTAGCTTAATCTAATCCTAGTCTAACTCAAACTCCCTAAAGATAATACATCTTTTACATTTTTCCCTTTTTCCTTTTTCTTTTATAAATACCGATTATCTACATGTATATATATATATATATATATATATATATATATATATATTATTAAATTATTAATTAACTAATTTACTTCATTACCTTAAGTTTTTATAAAAACCTAAGCTAGTTTGATTAAACCTTTTTACTTAAACGCTACTTACTAAACTTTCTAAATATAACTTTCATTTAATCACACCACTTTCTATTTTAGAAAGTTTGCTACAAACTTTCATATTTCACTCACATATTTCATTTCTAAAATGCCACAATTCCCATAAACGCTTAACGCTTAATCATCCAACTATTAACGTAGCATTACATGCAATACGTCATTCCTTTCCATTATCACTAAACGTGAACAAATGGAATACTCATTACCCAACACAAACATACTCAAAATGAGATGCCCATACACCTCAAAATGATAGCATGCACATACTTAACTCACTTAGCACACATAAAATCGTATAGCACAACACTTAAACACATAAAATGAACTCTTAGCCATTTCTAAAGGTACGACTAACCTGCTTAATTTATGGGTGTCACACATAGTCCCATTTTACTATGTTTTCTTGGGATGGAAATGATGGAAAATATGTTTTAAAATATTTTAATTACTGTGATTATGTGGTTTAATTTACGCATAAAATTTTATGAAGCTATTATATGTTATGTGCTGCATGTTTTATGATGCTGTGTTGGTTTTTGCCTACTTTATTGGTAAGAGGTTTCGCCTACTTTGTGTGGATACGGTACCAAGAGTCTGGGAATGGGGATATCGTTCCTCTCCATGACTATTTTTATGGTTTGGATCGGGGGGCATGTTCCGTCCCAATGGTGATTGTTAGTTGAATGCATGTTAGTATGTATAATAGCTAACTTATTTGTCCTGCCATGTTTTGTTTTTTTCTATAATCACATTAATTAATTTAAATCTTGTATTGGTGTCATAAAACCTATGACTCTCACCAACCGTTGTGTTGACGTTTAAGCATCATTTTCAGGTGAGCGTTATGAAGGTGTTAAAGTTAATAAAAGTGGCTAGAGAGACCTTTAGGATGGCATTGGAAGTTCTTATTTAATTTCGTCTCGTATTCGATTTCATGAATTCTTGAATGTTATTGGGTTTAATAGGTTTGTGAGACATTGTCTTTGTATTGATGAGACCCCTTTTTCATTAATACAAGATACCGTTCTTTTGTTTTCGGTATTATCATGACACATCGTGTCTTTTATTTTTAGTTATGCATGTAGTGATTCTCTATTGTTGACACCATTGTGTTGTGATGATATCTATGATGTTACGCCTTATGTTTCCACCTTGGCGGGGTGTGACAGATTGGTATCAAAGCCTTTGGTTATAGAGAAATATGTGGTTGAGCCTAGACTATAACTTAGGAGTCCTTCATATAGATGCATTTTAGGGGCTAAGTGTTTAGTATTATAACTGTTATACTTTCCCCTAATTATATAGTTTTTATTATCTTATTTTGTCTAACTTTTATTTAGCTATTTTGTCTATTATTATCTAATATGGTATATATTAATTCCTTACTATTTATAGCTATGTCTCCCTTATCCGTAAGAAGTTTTGTTGGGGAACCATTTTCCCAATTGGACTTAAGCGCTATAGAGATCCAAAAGATGAGCCAATTGAGAAGGAGTCTGTTATGGAACTAAAGGAGATAGGGTAGTTGATCGCTTGTCTAGTGCTCGTAGTAGGCATGGACCCGCAGAGTCGGGTGAATCTTGCGAAGGCAAAGTCAAACCCAAGCGAGGCCCATAAGAAGTTTATTTCATCTTTTACCTTGTCACGATGCTATTGATTATTTCTTTCGGATATTTCATATTTTGGAGGCGTTGCGAGACCTTCATTCCTTTATGTCCTTTTGATTTTATCTTTATATAAGTAAGTATTTCTTTGATGGAGTATCCTTTGTGTGTTATATTGGAGTGGTTTAAGATGTGTAATGTGGTATATGTGCTTATATGTGTGTTATCATTAAGAGGTGTAGTCTTGGAAGTAATTATACGTGTGAAAGGATGCAATTATAATTATGGCGGCCAACATAATTATAAAGGCATCACACACGTAGACTTGTAACCATGATTGCATTGATCGGTGTTTGCTTGTTAGTTGGTAGTATAAGATGTTATATTATGTGCGGTTGTATTATGAATAGTTATGAAGTTAGTAAGTTTCCCTTCTATCTATCGCTTGCGGATACCTCGGATACCCGTTAATGCTATTATTACGATTATTGAGTTTGTTCGTCTGCTTGATTATTCGCTCGGATATATAACTCTCATTTTAGCATCCATTGTTTGTACAATGACGGTATGGATGATCTAACTTTTTCGGTGTCTTGATGAATATTGGTTGTTCGGATATGCTTCTTTGGATATTGGTACGTTCCATTGGTTCTTTCTTTGTATTGATTACTCGTATGAGTATCAAAATTTTCTTTTAAGAACTAATTGCTCCTAAAATATTAGTGCATATCATTACTCCGTTCTTTATATATATCCTTCGTAACATGTTGCGACATGTTAGTACCGACGTTTTTCTATGGTTTTTCTTTTGATTGTAAGTACGGATTAATCTTTACGTTCTTGTTTTGGTTCGTAATGTCTTCGTATGAAATACTCTTGAGCATGTTCGCTTCACTGTTATTCTGACTATATGGTTCATGGTACTTTATTTCGCTTTCAAACAATAAGATTTTGTTAGAGTCTTTACGGTATTTTACAATCTCTTTTGGTATTACGATGTCCTTGTTTGAGTAACATATTTTATATTAATGTCGAATTTTGAAAAACTTTTAAAGTATATCTTGATGGTGTTTGGGGAAAACTATTTTGAAATAATTTTATGAATACAACACTTTTATGGAAATGTCTCTTTATTTTTATTTTTTTAGAAACTATGTTTACAATAGATTTTGAAACAATATGATAATTGGTTGACGGACAAAACTATTTTTTTTGATAATATTTATGAATAAGATATGATAATATATTTTTATGCTTGTTTTTGATAAATTTTATAATTATAAAAAGGATGTTTAAAGTAATTTATATGGGTAAGATGCGACTCTTTGTATAGGGAGATTCCAAGACTTACAAAGGAAGTAAATCAATAAGATAAGGAAACTAATTAAACTAATTTAAATACTTTCCTAATCTTTATCTTGTAAATCTTTGACCAAATCTTCAAAATTCTCCATCGGCTTGTAGAAGTCTGATCCTGGTGATTTAGTCCTTATGTTTCATTCTGTTGCTCTTTTGTAAAAGCCTAATTGTAGGCTTCATAGATCGTTTTGCCCATCTAGGATATCATAACATTGATCACGCAGCGGAATA
>BQNB010066337.1:0-30847 GCA_026074375.1 Tanacetum coccineum
AAAGACGCCATGGATAAGGAAGTTGCAGAAAATGTGAAAGACCACAAGAAAAAGCAATATAGTGATGATGATGAAGACGATGATGATGATGAAGGCCCTTCAGCTGGATCAAACCAGGGTAGGTCAACAAAAAGAGAAAAAGATCTGATTCTGCCGCTTCTGGGTCAGCTAAACCTCCTCCGAAAGTTGATGACCAAAGTTCAAAGAAACCAAGGGAGTCTGAGGCATCTGCTTCCAAACAACATCCAACTCTCACCTCAACTGGATGGTAGATCACTGACACAAGAGAGGCTGGTGTTGACTCTTCGATGCACAGATCTGATGCCGAATCAAAACATTCTGAACAATCTTCAGATGACATTTCAAAGCAGGATGGAGGGAATGACTCAGATATGGAGGACACTGACAACGCTCACATTCCCAAGGTGTCGACCACTACGTGGTTTAAGCCGATTCCAGAAAGCGAGAGACCTGCTACACCTGAACCAGAATGGACCATTCCCCCAAATGATTTCCCAGAACCAGAACATAACTGGGCAAATGCATACGCCATAGCGTATAAAGTTCCTGAGGAAAACAAACTTCAAAGGAAGACGTATGATATTGGGTCATTCATCAAATGGTTTTGCAGACGAACATGAAAGAAGAAGCTCTGCAAAGCTGATTTAGAAGGTCCAGCATTCAACCTTGTTAAAGCCTTTCAACAAGAACAACGTCTTTCATTCAATACCAGATTGGATGAAATGAATGCCTTAAGCCTGCTGACAAATAAGGTTGACTTGTGTAATCATGAGGTCATCAGAATTCCACAAAATTTAAATGAACAATTGCCCTTAGGAGGACCACCGGTCAGGTAAACTATTCAAACACAATTCTTCTTCATATAAGGATATGGATTATCTAGCACGACAGAGTGACCAAGGCGAAAAATTTGCTCTTTACCAATATCAAAGCTCAAAGCCGATCCGTTACCTAGGACTTTTGGCCTTGAAGGGAATTAGTTCCTTCTTGTTGTGGCGTTGAGGTGAACGCGAATATGACATCAGTTGCGGTCTATGGATCATCACTGGTGGTTTAGGAGGATAGGAATTCTATATCAACAAACACAGTGAGTCCTTGATCGTTGATGCAGTCAGGGATCGCACGATGCGTATTTTAGTGTGATCAGTGATCACAGTGTTTGAAAAATATGGATTACAACTATCTAAGAGACGATTTTTCTTCGCCGAGAATGATTACCAAAGAATACCAAGATCTCGGGAAATAGGATTTCAAAAAATCTGCATCCAAATGATTTTGTAAGAATCTGTGTTCCTTCTAAAGATTCAAGAAATGCTCAAACCATCTGCACCCAAGAAGACAAGATCAGTATTCAAACAGCAGTTCTTACATATGGCGGATAAGTAATCCTGGTGATTCTGAATCGTTGTGGCGAGTCTTACAGCTCCTTGGGATTGAAAGTTAACCAAACAAAGATCAACCTTGATAGTCCTAATTGGATGCTGACACTATTACTTCAAAGAAGACTATTCGATCGTCCCTAAGCAGAGCTGTTGTCTATAGAGACAGAAATGATAAAAGAAACACTGATGAGGATGAATGACGCTTCACAAGTTTAGTGATGGGACGTTGACAAGAGTCATGCGAAAAGCTGAGGGATCAAATGGTTTAAAGACTTTCATCTGTACGAAGGATACCAATAAGGGATGTAGACTAAGAAGTGTCAGAGGATGACAATGAGAAGAAGCAAAAGACTTCATCACAGCAATCGAGAAAGTGTACTACAGATCAGAAGGAATCTATCGATGTCTAGATAGCTGTTGTTGGAGCGAAGATAATAAGAGATATTGACTAAAGGCTGATTAACAGAACAACTGTGGACGGCTATAGTCATTACAGATCAAAGGTCAATCTTTCTACTTATTTGTGAATAATGTACTCTTGTCATTTGTAGATGTTATCTCTTGATGATTAAGGGTAGGAGGTATTGATATTCCCTCAACGAATTGAGGGGGGAGCAGTTATATGTTTTCATACCACGAACTTGCGAGATTATGGACACACTTTTTCTCCCAAAATTTTAATAACATATTTAAATCAATGATATTCCAAAAGTCAAAGGGTGTTAAAATTTTTGATATGGGGAGAAAATGTGATTCATGATGTGTATAATAACGTAAAGTGATTATTAGGACTAATATACTCCATACCAAACGTGCTCTAAACAATTTCGAATAGCCGAGCAATTTTGAGGGGGAGCGTTTCTGAAATTTGTTCTCAAAAACAATCGAGGTACTAAAACGCTTTGATATTATAACGTAGTACCTTAATTGATTTTTCAATTTCGTTCTATGGAAAGGAGAACTGTTATCCAAAAGACCCGGTCCATGCTTTTTTACTTAATTGGAGTTTTATAAGGTTGGTATAAGGTTACGGTACTATTCCCAATGATCCAGCCATAACCGGAGCGAATCTACAACCAGGGACTAATCCACTAGTTAGTGTAGAAGTCCTTAGGTAGACATGAAGAAAAAGGGAGGTAAAAGTAGAATATGGGAAAAGTTTTGTCCGATCTGATATGGAGCAGTACTGGAATAAACCCAACAATAGGTTCTAGTCATGAAGTCTCGTTAAGCACTGAAGGGGTTTGAAGACATAAAAAAGAATTGTAAAGATAAAGGGTGTTAAAGAAAGAAAAGCCCTCCATTTATACTTAGGAAGAGAAACCGCGGGGGTCAATTCATATGCTGCCAGAATCACTTAGATGATTGCTGACATTGAAGATCGTCATCATGGACCCAGTGATGCAATGCACAACCTCCCCTAGCCACTCAGAATCTTTCAAAAGATTTCTGTTTCATTTCTCACGGAGACAAAACACGTTTATCTATGACTTTCTCACTGTCCGCAGTTTAGTTGATTATTGAACAGGTGGCAGTCTGACCTCCAGCCTCTGATTAACTAAAACCAAAACGCACTATTGGTCTTGAGCCCAAGAGATGTCATTAATATTGTTAGCGACACATATCCATTCTCTGCGTCTTTCACACACTGTGTGCGAAGAAACAAGCCATATCCTAAGAGTCCTATACGCATTATCCTTGTGATATTGCAGACTTCCGAGTGAAACGATAGTTTTTCAAAATGAAGATGGAAATCCTGCCTAAGAGCCAACATCAACAAGCTATAGGTAGTGACTTGTGCGATTCTATAAGAATCAAATCTTGGTTTGTCAACTGGAAGAAACATTTGGTGCGGTTCTTGCGTGATGAATCCAACTTGTTCCAGTAAAAAGACAATTGTACGGTTATTTTCATTTGACAAACAATCAAAACTCTCTGATTAATGTGTTAACAAAAATTCTTTCATAAGAAACACTTAGACTGTCTTTTCAAACCAATTTTCTCTTTATTACTAACTGTTTCATTACAGGATATCTTAAAGATGGAGATGGAGATGGAAATTCCTAGTTCCGGAGATGTTAAGTAAATAACCGAATGCCAAGACACGACCTACACTTGTTATGATATTATGAAAGACCTCATAAAGGTGTCAAAGCTTCCACAAACTCTGATGTCATGTATTTCTTCACAAGTGCACAAGATGGCGATCCATCACATGATGATGTAAGATTATGTTTGGATGATGATCTCAAGAAAGCTCAAGACCACAGTCAAAGTCAAGCGTGAGATGAATCAAAAGATCTCTACCCCAAATGTACATGATTATTAATGTCACGAGGACATTTATGGTTGTTTCCAAGTTGTTGAGGTCAGCCTCTGCACCCACATCTTCATCATCATATGCACCACTAAAGATACCAGTATCCTCTAAATCAGGCATGAGAGGATCAGTAGGAAGATTATCATTTGGAAGAGTAGCAGCATTAACAGGGATTGATCCATTAAGATTATCATAAGAGGATCCAGCAGCATTAACAGGAGTGAACATCCTATAGATATTGTTGCCATTAGCATCCTTGTCTTGTCCAAACACACTTTCAAACTCATTCCTTTGGACTCTTTCTCTTCCTGGATCCATAGTAGTAAAAGAAGAACTAACAGTATTAATTAATGAACTAACAGTATTAAGTCTGTTAGTACTGTTAGTGTTAGTAGCCTCCCCTTGACCACTTTTGTCATCTTCTTTTGCTGGATCTTCATTAGTCTTTTTACCAGCATCATCAGCAACTGCATCCTTTGAGCTCTGTGGACTATCATAAAGTAATGGTAGCAGAATATATTGTTGAGTAGGTACTGCATCAACATTATACTTGATACCTGCATTCTTATTAGTTTGATTCCCTGCAGTAACTGGCTCATAATTCATAGAGTTTGTTAGTAAATCAATATCAAAGAGCCAATCTGGTCCACTCCCTGCAACATTGGGTTTGTTTTCAAGAAAGGTTATGTGCAGGTTCTCCTCTACTTTCCTAGTTCTAGTGTTAAATACCCTAAAAGCCTTGCTATTTATAGAGTATCCAACAAAGAACCCCTCATCAGCCTTCTCATCAAATTTGCCTAGGGGATCTAAGGTATTAAGAATAGTCACAGGACACCCAAAAGGTCTCATAAAACTTATACTAGGTGGTCTACCATGTAATAGTTCATAAGGTGTCTTGTTGTGAGGCTTGGTCACTAAAACCCTATTCTGAACATAACAAGCAGTACTAACTGCTTCAGCCCAAAATGTAGTAGGTAATAATGAATCTGCTAGCATAGTCCTAGCTGCCTCTATTAGTGTCCTATTCTTTCTTTCAGCAACTCCATTTTGTTGTGGAGTTCTGGCAACACTAAACTCCCTCTTAATCCCTTTCATCCCACAGAACTGATTCATGTCATTATTTTTAAACTCAGTTCCATTGTCACATCTGATGATTTTAACCTTATGATTTATTTGGTTTTCTATGCCAGTAATAAAAGTTTTAAGGATCCCACTAGTCTCATCCTTAGTGGCCAAAAAGAAAACCCAACTAAACCTACTATAGTCATCAGTGACAACAAGGCAATATGTCTTGTGATTGATACTCCTTACAGATGTTGGCCTAAATAAGTCCATATGTATGGAACATTTATAGGGTTGGCTATAGAGCTCCACATGCCTTGGCATTACAAGAACGCTTTGGTGTTGCTTTCCTTTCTGACAGCAACACATGTAGGGCCGTTTCAAAAGTGCTTGAGGCTAAAACTCTACATAGGTTTCTCTCACAAGTTTGTTCATTGTTTTAAGTTTATATGACAGCTCTTTGCCATATAATTAGACTCATTATTGTAGCCTTTTGAAAATCATACAAGTCAACCTCCTGAAGAACAAACATTCTTTAGATCATAAAACTGTACATGTTGTTTGTCTAGGCAACTTTATGATAAGACTTGAACTTTCATTCATGATAGCTTAAAGTCAGGATGATAGTACTATGCATTCAGTCTCTGTGAAGAACACTGTTTTTTCTTGTCACACATTTGTAAGACTGAGAAAAGATTAAACTAAAGTTCCTTTACAAAGTATACATCTTCAAAGTCTAATTTCCCAGTCCTAATTTTACCTTTTCTAGTAATTTTACCTCTTTAGGATCTTCTGCAAAATGCATTAAATCACCATCACCTCTTGTAAACTGTAAGAAATGACATGTTCCCAGTTATATGTAGAGCATTTTCACTATCATAAAATCCTTTGATACTGTAATGTATATTGTAGGATTTCCTGCACTCAAAATAGAGAATTAGTTTTCTCGTTGGAACCTAAGCTATTACTGTCTTGAGTCTGCCTTGTAGTTCAATACTAGTCAAATCTTTTAAGCATGTATGTCCACTGTCTTGGAGGTCATGTGTCATATACTTTTCCTGTTGGTTCTCCAATCCTGCATGCTGAGGTTTAACTGTTTTTCCCCATTTCTCACTAGCATCTTGCCACTAACTACTGCTTTTGGCCCAGTAGTAGTTACATTGTTAACCCTAGCAGTATTAACTTTTTCATTAAACTTATTGGTTTTAGCTGCTGATATTTGGTTAAAAGTCCTTTTTACTGGTGAATGTGCTTTAAAATGAGAATATGTTGAGGGTAATGCATCATTCACTTTCGGTTTAGGGGCAGCAGTATTAACAGGCCTGGCAGTACTAATTGATGTTGTTGCTTTGGGAGAGCTTTGCTTAGCAGTATTAACTGGTACTTGTCCTGACTTTGTTACAACTGCTGTTGGAAAAAAATTCCTTTTAGGACGTGGGTGAGTAAATTTATTTTGGTGGTTCACCCTCTGAGCATTTTTCCATACTAGTTAAATTTCCCTTTGACCAGTAACCCTTCCCTTATTATTCAACACATGTTTTTCAAACAATTTTATTAATCTGAAAATCACAGTCTTTGATAAATGTTAAAAACTCCCCACACACACAATAACAGCATTTCTTTATAAACTCAAAACCATTCCCGAGTTTCTAAGTCATAATCACATTCCACTTTCTTCTATTATCCCTAGGACATTGACTTTTCCTAGGATACTCTACTTGCCTTTGTGTGTTTTCCTTATTAACAGATTTCACATTCTCATCATATTTGACAAAATTGATTTTAGTGAACCTTGGTTTTGTCTGATCAGATTTAGGTCTACACACACTATCATTATCACTATCAGTGTCCCAATCTTCAATGATAGGAGCACCAGGCCTAACAGTTTTAGACTTTTCTACAATATCCTTACTAGTCTTAGATATACTAGTGTTAGCCTTAAAATATGGTGACATATCCCAAATTACATTAGTTCATTTATAATGTGACACGTAGGGACTAATAATGACAAGTTACAATAGTTAGGTGTCACTAGGACTATAAATACCCCCTCCATACTTCCATGGAGGGGTAGAGGATTCATTTTACGGGTAATAAGGTGTGTGTGTGTTTCTCTCTCTAGAAAACATACATCTTTCTTTTCTCTTACTAAATAATATGGCTAAACATTTGTTCAATCCTCCCCGACCTCCGAATCTTATTTGTTAGCTAGTGTTTCTTATTTCTAACAATTGGCATTAGAGCTAACCGGGGGTGTAATGTATTCGTGGTGTTGTTTTTGTTTTTTTTGTTCGAAAAATATACCAAGAAAAATCAAGATTTGATCTTTGTTTATGGTTAAAGATGTTAAAGACTTGTACTTTCGGGCTTAGAACTATCCCTTGCATCATTACTTGGTAGTTTTAACATCATTTCGTAGCTTACAAGAAAGTTTAAAGATTTTTTTCTTGGTTGCGTTTTGTCTATATGAAGGGTGTTCTTGATTGCGTTTTGCTTGCGGATTGCGTTTTGCTTCCTGTGATTTGTCAGAGAAAGTACTGCGGTTTTTCATTTTGTGAAGGACAACGTACTGCGTTTTTTCTTATTAGGCTCTGCGTTTTGGTTATTGCGTTTTGCCTCTGCGTTTTGGGTATTGCGTTTTGCCTATTGTGTTTTGGTCCTGCGTTTTGCCTGTTGCGTTTTGGTTCCTGCGTTTTGGCTTTGCGTTTTGGTTTATGAAAGCTTGCGTTTTGCCTCTGTGTTTTGCCTAATTGAAGACCCTTATTGCGTTTTGCCTAGGGGAGACTCTGTCCATTTCATTTCTTAACTGCGTTTTGCCTCAAGATTTGACTGCATTTTGCCTAAGGCTCTTTACTGCGTTTTGTCTAGTTCATGATTGCGTTTTGTGAGTTGAGATTTGCTTTACATTGACAATCTTTGGACCATTAACTCACAACTCTCAAGGGCTTAATTTACATACTTGAACTTAAAAGGACAACCAATTAACAACATCAAACCACAAAATCTCATCTTGGACTTCTGTTATCGGATTGTGCCGAGTATTAAAACATTCTATTGTCGGGCAAAAGTATACTTGGGACAGGTTTATTTACTTGACGGGGGGGGGGGGCCCTTTGCTTATGATAATCTATTGAGCCCGATATCCGTTAACGAACAACAACACAACAAACACGATACATAACACTAAAAACGATCCGAATAAGATTCACTAAAAAGACAAACGGCTAAATATTCGGATTACAATGACAAGTGATCACGAAGTTGATTTGGTATCCCTTATTTGAGCTTGAAGTTGGGTTTCACGAAGGCATATACTTATTTCATCATCGAGACTTCCTTCTATTTTCTACCTTTTTTTCTTTAAACCCAATCTATCGATTGATGACTTGCTTGAACGTATATAGCTTATGATTAAGACTTGAATTATCTACTTAACAACAGTCAGGGATGGTTGGTTGCAGACCTTGATAACTATCACTGAAAGGAGTTACATTGTAGTACTCAGTGTCACACGCAGAAGTCGATGTGGATAATTTCAAGAGGTGTTGTACTTCTTATACTTTTCCGGTGGGGTATAGAGTACTTATAGATTTAATCTTGCATCGTTCTTCAATCACAACAGTGCAAGCTTAAGTAACAAATTTGGGGTATTTCACTTATTTTTCAAGTTTGGTATATCAGGATTACTTCACCAAGTGGTTACAACAATAGCCGACAGAATACGAGGTTTGTAAAGTTAAGACAGTGAGTATAAGGTTGAGATGTAATCAGTAATTCTCACGGGATATTAATTGTCTTTCTTGACAATAGGTGCTTCACAGGGTCTTTAAAAAGCAAAATTTCAATGTTCTTCAATACGACATTCACTACAAAGAACCTTGATTATACGAGTTTTTTTTGATTTCTTGCTTCATCCCCTCTACATTTTTAAAGGTGGGGGGGGGTGGGGTGGGGGGGATAAAAAAACACAAGAGGTAATGCTTTGTTTGGTTTTTTAAAGATTTGTGCTTAAGACAAGATCTTCTTGAGTAACATGGACGTACACGAACAATGGTGCTTTAAGGTTGAAAACCATCAATGGGGGAAAATGTTGTACATCCAGGGACATAGTTGACTTTGATGTTACCGTGTCAACTTCCAGGGGGAAGTAGTGTATACTACTTCACTTAGTATGGTTTGTGAAGTATTCTGCATGCGTGAGAAGAATTGTTGCTGATTTCTCGCATGTACCCCCAAACGAATATTCACCATGCCTTAATGACAAGAAGCAGTGATCATTGGTGTGGTTTGACTTCTACAAATTTCCGCTGTGCACGTCAATGACAAGTAGAAGATTGTTCAAGCTACATCAAAGTTTCAGAATCTGCTTAAGATAGGGATGTTGGTATGGGGGGAAAGCTGATGTATTTCAGTAACTTGCCAATAAAGGGTTATGAAGAAAACGTTTTTTGACATGCTTGCAATGTATTTGGGGATTGTGGAAGTTAATCAACTCATGATACTCAATGGTTCATATACAAGTAAAGACACTGAAGATCCAAGCTGGAGTACAAGTTTCAAGAACAGAAGAGCTCAGAAGACATCTTCAGCTTTGGAAGCGCCTTGGAAGACTTTATTTGTGTTGTATTTGTACTTAATAGGAACATTGTAAGTAATTCCGTATGTCCACATATTGGGGGAAGATTGTTAGCCTTAAAATATGGTTGAACATCTACGGAATTTACATGAGTTCATTATTGCATGACACGTAAGGGATCTAATAATGACAAGTTATATTATTAGTGTCACTAGGACCTATAAATCCCACCTCCATAATTTCATAGAGGGTAGAGGATTCATTTTACTGGTAATAAGGTATGTGTGTTTCTCTCTCTAGAAAACACACATCTTTCCTTTCTCTCACTAAATAATATGGCTAAACATTTGTTCAATCCTCCCCATCCTCCAGATCTTATTTGTTAGCTAGTGTTTCTTATTTCTAACAACTAGTTTCAGTTTCACTCACTTTAGTCTTATAGACAGAATCATCTAACCCATCAAAGGATAAGTCAGGTCTTGAAGGCATGTAGTTCCCAATGTAGGGAGGGGGAACTGCATGAAACCCTTTACCTGTTTTGAATCTATTATTTACTAGACTATCATCCACATCTCTTTCTCTACTGTAAACACATATGGAACCACCTTCATTCTCATTTTTTTGACATCATAACATATCCGAGCTTTGTTCTTTAGCATTTATTTGACTTTTTATCAGTTTAGTTTAAATTCTTTGATGATTCTTCAATTTTTTCTAGTTTATGTTTCAAACATCTTTCTCTTTTTAAATGCCTTTTGCTAACTATTTTTTAAGGTATTTTGAAAAATAGGAGATATCTTTCATCTTGGACATCATTACTTTAAAAATGCAAATGTCTTATTCATATACAACTTCATTCTTTTCATGAATATCTTTCCTAGTTCTAATGTTTCTAATCCCATTTGATAAACCTATAATTTCTAGATTAGTTTTTTTTAAGCTTCAGTGTTGATCATACTATTTTTTGAAGAGTTTCATATGATTTTAAGCAATCTTTAGAGCAAGTATGTACCTCAGAGTCTAAACTTGATGAACTTGATGAACCTTTGGATGTATAGGCCATTAGGGCAAAAAAATTGATGCCTTCTTTAGCCTGAAAGCTCCAATCATAACCACCTATCCCATCTTGAACAACTAAGGCATTTGCAGGAGTCTCCACTAGTACAATCATTCTTGGAGCATCTCCATTTCTATTCCCCTGATTCCTTGGTGCCTTGTATTCTCTAGCAAAGTGACCTCTCCTGTGGCAGTTGTAACATTCAACCTTGGTCTTATCAAGCCAACATTTTCTTCTGCCTATTGTAATTCAGTTTCTTTTCTGTCTTCTTTAAGAATCTCTTCACCTCATGGTAAGCATGGCCAACTGCCATTTGAGATATATCTCTTCATGTTCATCGTATCAATTCTGCTCCAGATCTCATTGTCCAATTGTTTGGATCTATTGATTGATTTGACAAAGAAGGAAAATATGACATCATCATCATAAGTTGAGGAAGAAGCTTATCCCTGTAAACTAGCTGTAGAAACATCATGAGCAGTATTAACTGCTTTATTAGTACTGTTAGTGTATTCTGAAGATACAAAAGCCACATTCTGAGAATTTGAGCTTGAGCTTGATTGGCCTTTAATCTCAGCTTCATACACCTTTCCATTGGTGTGTACAAATCATCCGTACTCTACGTGTCGAGTCAGATTTTTTTTTTTATGATTAAGGCAATATTGTTCCAAGCTGATGGTAAACTTCTCAGCAACTTCAGATTTGCATCTTCTTGAGAGATAACTTCACCATGAATTTCTAATTGGCTGATGAGTTTCTGAAACCTATCATAGGTTTTATCTAATCCTTCAGATCTTGATGTAGCAAAATTCTCATATTGCTGCTTCAGTATGTTTTCTACATTTTCTTTGATTCTTTGTTGCCTCCAAACATGGCCTTGATTGCTTCTCATAAGGTCTTTGCATCCTTGATTCCATGAAACTTCAATAGGTGCTCATCAGGAATGGCTAACAACAGAGTGCTTTTTGCTTTCAATTTATTCTTTCTTGCTAGCTTTTGTTCGAGCTAAGTTTTTTGGAGGAATAGGACCTGTAGAGTTCTAGCACGAGCTGATGCAATTAGCTGGTGCATCGCAATTCACAGTACTCCCAAAGAGCATATTCAGTATGGAGTAAGATATTGTCCATTCTCATGCTCCAAAGAATCATAGTCTCCTGTTTTGAGTACTGGAAGTTTTAGTTGCAGACACTGTGCTGTTCTGGGTAGTTTCTGACTTAATTCCATCTTCTTTTGATAGAGATCTTGGTGTATGACATAGTGTTCCTTCTTATTCAAAGTTTCTCTAACAGCTCTGGGATTACTACTTGTTGATCCCTTCTTTTAAGATCTTACTTAGCTTCTTAAAGTTAGTATTTATTGGGTTAGACCAAGAGAACTATAGTAGAAAATCTACGATTGAGAAAATCACACTAACTATGCGGAATTAGTGTGTAATACTAAGAGAACATACAAACTTTAAACTAAGATCTTTACATAAGCTCTTTCATTATTTTGAATACTATTTGAGTTTACAAAATAGCTATGAATACTATCTATGATTGCTTTGAAACTATGAATACTAATATGATGACTGTTATCTAGATCTTTGCCTTTGGGTTCCTTTTATACACAAGGATAACCTATAGGCTTACTAAAATGCGTCTAAGTGAATTTAATGCTATCTATTCCTAATTTATTCATGCATTTTACTTTAGCTAGTATTAACTATTTATATCTTTTAGTACTATCTTTTTAACTTATAGTATGAATAAACCTAACTGTACTAACACTTTGTACTGGCTATGCACTAACTATATTACTAAAATTGTAACTTCAGAAGCATTTATTCCTGACAAAATACGATGAAGGGCTCATTCATACTCCCAATACTTCACATCCCCCACTTAAAAATCACCGTCAACCTTAAGGTCCTCTTTTCATACCTTCAACTTATATACTTGAAGTACCTACCTTCTTTTCAAGCCTTCTTCTCATTTCTCATAACCTCGTCTAAATTATCCAAGAAACACAAAACCACCTCAACCTTATTTCTCATGTTGTCTTCTCATTCGGCCAACCAATATACTTGGATCATCTACCTTTTCCTCATTCCTTCATCCTAGACACTCGAAGTACCTACCTTCTTCTCTTGCCTACTTCTCATCTCTCATGACCTTTTCTAATATGTCCAAGGAACACACAATCACCTTTACCTTTATTTCTCATATCTTCTCCTCATACCTGAAACCTATATACTCGGAGCACATACCCTCTTCTCATGTCTTCTTCTCAAACCTCCAACCTATATGCTCCAACCATAATCTACATTATACCTTTTTGCTTTGACAAAAAGGGGAGAAGGGAGTGTAAACGAGTAACTTTTAAACTTTACTATGTGTTATAGTTTATATAGTTTGTCATCATCAAAAAGGAGGAGATTGTTGCGTGCAAATATTTACGATATTTAATCATTTACGATCTCTTTTATGTTTCGGTGATGACAAAACAGGTGTTTGCATGCAGTAACGCTAAAGTGTGCTTTGTTACTAGTAATCACAATTCTATCAATGCATTACAATGCTTCTACATCTCTCGACGTCTCAAGTATGCATCATAGACGGACATTTAATTACACATGACGTAAATCACTTTATGGTATGTACAAACTCATTATACTTGTAGGATGATAAAGACGAGAAATAAGTTTTTTGTCTTAAACATTAATTTTTATAATGTAGCAAAACTATTTTTTTAATATTAATTAGACATTGATCAATTATTTTTTAATTATAGGAAAATGTTTTTATATAAATATTTAAGATTTAAATTGGTTTCCCCTTTAAATGGGTTGCTTCCTTATTACCTTATTAAATACAACCTTCCCCACAAAAAGACAAAAATAGGAGCGTACTCTAGTGGAGGCCCCTAGATATATCTGAGACCGCCGAGACTGCCACCAGCTGGCCGTTGGGATTCCTGTCTATAAATACTACTCTATTTCTGGCAGAAAATAACATTTTTGCACGAATTTCTTTTAGTTTTTTCTCTCTCTAGATCTTATTAAATTCTCTAACCTTTTGTGACACCCGTGATTTGAGGAGGTTAGTCAATCATTAGATTAGCTAAGTATTTGTGTGTGTTTTATGTATGTGATGTATGTGCTTTGTTTGTGTGGTTGTTAATCATTTGAATTGAGTAATTATCTCATTGATGATGCGGTTTGGAGGTTTATGTTGAGAATCTTCCATTGTGATCACTGTATCAGTGATAGAAATGTGTGGCTTGTGGTGAGTTATTTTGGTTAATATGTGGATGTCTAAGCATTGGATTAATGTGGGAAGTATGACCTATGAGAATGGAATGAGTTTTGTAAAATATAAGAGTTTTTAGTGGACTTTCAAAAAATAGAAATTGAGTTGGTGAAATAAAAAGTTAATTTTAGAAAGTTAGTAAGTTGCGCGTATGCAAAAAGGTTTACCAAATTAACTTAGGTTTTTGTAGAAAATTAAGGTAATATAAATATTAAGAATTTGTAAGTCTAGGATTTGTGTCTGAGAATTTAGTTAGATTGATGTTAGTATTAATAAGGAGAAAATAAAATTTAGGTAATGAAATTATTTTATAATTATTTAAGTTAGTTTTAAAGTAAAAGGTTTTATAAATAAATAAAGATTTTATAAAATTAACAAAATTAGAGGGTTATTATGTAAATAATAATTCTAATAAAAAAAACAAATATATATATATATGTATGTGTTGGAACGACCGGTTGGAAGAAAAAAAAAAGAAAAAAAGGAAAGTAAAAGCCTAATTACACTACAACTCTAATTAGGTAATTATCTAGTCAATATATATATATATATATATATATTCATAAAACCCTTAGAACGAAATTTTCCTCCCTCCAATTTTGAGCAATCGGCATCCGCCGAAATTACAAAGTCTCCAAGAAGAAGGAAAAAAATTTTCTTTTCAAGTTTAGGGATTTTGTGTTCTAAGATTTGAAGATTTAAGGTATATACTATAATCTTTTAAGTTAATTATCATTAAAAACATGTAATAATTATTATGGTGGATAATTAGGGTTTCATCAAATCTATAATTATTGAAGTAATAAACATGTTATAATGATTAGGGTTTAATTAGGATCATATGGGTATATTTGTTAGGGTTTAGATCACGTAAGAACTTGATTTAGATTAGGGCAGAATTTAGGGCTGTGTTGTTCGGTTGTTATCTCGATGATGGTAATAGCTTTTGTCAAGTTTCCGGTGTCTATGAGGTAGCCCATAGAGTCTAGTTTCCAGAACATCCGGCCTCGAAGGTTTTTATGGTCGAGAAGTCATTCAAATGTTGGTTACGAAAAAAGTTATCAAAGTAGTAAATTCGGGTCAGATTTATGTCAGATTACGAGGTGTAAAACCCCCACTTAAAATTTGAATTAGGATTATAAAACCTACAAGAGCTTAGTTCTATGTGTCTATTAAAAATCCCCCAAAGGAGAGCTTCTGATTTGGAGTCTAAGTATGGTTTTTAGGTCCAAACTTTTTAGTGTGCGATCAGATCCAAAACTGGGTAGTTAAAAGTTTGATTTTATTTGAGGCACTTAAGAGTGGAAATAAATTAGTAGAAAAATCGTGGGGATAGTAAACTCATGATATTGAACCTGTGATGTTTGGTAAAATTTATAAAGGTCAGTAGGGTTGGTTTAAAAAATGGTAAAGTGACATTAAAATTCTGTGTTTTCGGGTAAATTGTTAAACATTGGAAAAGTGTGTAAAGATGTTGGTTAAGGTTGGGCATGGTGTCGTGGTGATCCATGAGGGTAATTAAACACCTTAGACATCCATCATTTGATTGTTACATGGGCATAAGCATTTGTCTTGGTCACGTGTAACACGTGTTTGTTTTGATTGTTAATTTCGTGCAAAGATTTGGAATTTGCTTAAGCATCAGGTGAGTTTCATAGCCCCTTTTTCTTATGTTTTCTTGGGGTGAAAATGATGCTATGAGTATTAAATGTTTTAGTTACTGTGATAATGTGTTTTAAATAAGGCATGGGCTATACAAGACTATTGTATCTTATGTGCTACTTGCTATTATGATATGGATCGTGGGACACGTTCTGTTCCCTTATTTGTTATGCTTGAGACGTATAGTAAACGTATCAAGACATTTTGGAATGTAGAAGTGAGCTATGATCGTACTCTTTATTGTGGATTGGTGATAGTGGAGGCGTGGTCGTTCTATTGTTGTGGATCGTGGGACAGTTCGTTCCTTGTTTGTTGATGTTTAAGTGACGTCTAACATGGTTTTGGTGTGTTTGCATGTTAGCTTAAATGATAGCTCGTTTAATGTCTTGCTATGCTATGTTTTATTTATCACTGTAATTAGTTTTGAAGGATTGTTATGTGTGTCTTAATCCTATGACTCTCACCAACTTTATGTTGATATTTAAGCATTATTTTCAGGTGAGCACCATGGGAATAAGATAGAGAGAAGTGGCTAGAAAGAGACCATAGGATGTTATAGAGTTTATTGCTTTATTGTCTTGAATTTTGCATTGTTGGATTAGGATATTGTGCCATGTTGTATCGTTAGCACACACACACACCACACACAATAATATAAACCCAACGAGATAACTTTCGTTTCATCAATAAAGACGCCTTTTGGATTTGGATTAGTTTTATGGGTATTGGTATGACACTTTGTGTCTATACTTTGCTTATTTATTGCATGTAGAATTCTCTTTATAGAAGCGATTGTGTTGTGATGATATCCACGATGTTATGCCTCGCGTTTCCCCCTTGGTGGGGTGTGACAGATTGGTATCAGAGCCTTTGGTTATAGAGAAGTAGGTGGTTGAGCCTAGACTATAAATATAGGGGGTCTTTCTTGTAGTGGCATTTTGGGCTTAAGTGTTAATGCTATAATTGGATTTACTTTACCCTCTATTTTTTTTGCATAGCTTATATATTTTATATTTTGCTAAGTTGTCATTTTAGTTATTTTACCTACCACTATCTGATATGATATGTATAACTTTCTTAGTATTTAAGTTATGTTTTCCCCCACCCGTAAGAAGTCTCGTTAGGGAACCGTTTTCCCAACTAGACTTAAGCATTATAAGGAACCTCTTGTGGAACCGAAGGAGATAGGATAGTTGGGTGATTCTTGCGGAGGCAAAGTCAAACCAAGCGAGGCCCAGCATAAGTTTATCCCGTCCTTTACCTCGTCATGTTGTTATTGATTATTTCTTTCGGATATTTCACATTTTGGAAGTCGTTGCGAGACTTTCGTTCCTTTATGTCGTTTCGATTTATTTTGATATAAGTAAATGTGCTAAGTTGGAGCATCCTTTATGTGTTAAGTTGGAGTGGTTTAAGATATGCAATGTGGTATATGTGCTTATATGTGAATTATGACTGATTTGGGTAATCTTGGAAGTAAGTACACGTGTGAAAGGAGGCACTTATAATTATGGTGGCCAACATAATTATAAAGGCATCACACACGCAAACTTGTGACCATGATTGCATTTATTTGTGTTTGGTTATAAGATGGTAGTGTAATATGTTTTTTATATATATGTATTCATGATAAGGATGGCGGTATGGGTAGAGAATTATTCTCTTACCCTAATTGGAGGATATGTTAAATTGAGTTGTATAGATAGTAAGTTTCTCTTCTGTCTAGTATTTGAGGATACCAAGTATTACTATTATAGAGGTTGCTGGTTTGCACGGTTGTTTGTTTGGATTTCCTAAGTCCAAGCTTAGCATCACTTCATCGTACTTTGTTAGTAAGGATACCTGATTTTTCCTATTCGACGTCTCGATGTATATTGGTTGCTCAGAATATGCTCTTTCAGATATAGGCGCGTTTTGTTAGTTCTTTCGTTGCATTGATTACTCGTATGAGTATCAAAGGTTTCTTTTGAGCACTAATTGTTCCTAACATATTAGTGTGGATCATTACTCCCTTCTTTGTATATCCCTTAGTTTTCGTAACCCGTTGGCGACGTGTTAGTATCGATGCTTTTAGGTTTGCTCTGTTGATCGTTATTTTGGATAAGACCTTACGTTTTCTTTTGGGTGCGTAACATCTTGCAAGAGTTTTCTTGTACGAGTTCGTTTCAGATCATTTGATTTTATTTTGAGTATATGGTTCCTGGTATTTTTCTTTCATTTTCAAACAATAGAATTGTGTTAGAGGCTGTACGGTGTTTTACGATCCCTTTTGGTATTATGGTGTCCTTTGTTGAGTAACATATTTTATAATTGATATATTTTATAATTGATGTCTAATAAAAAAACCCTATGGAAGTATTGTATTGGTGTTTGTAGAAAACTGTGTATAAAATGATCTTTGTGAATAGATTTTTTTATTATAAAAAAAAGAAAGTTTAAAGTGATTCATATAAGTTAGAGGTAACGATACACCAATTAGAAAACCACTCTAGATTTATGACAACCAGAATAATTTTACAAAGATAACATTTAATCAATTTATTTATTTAATTAAAATTATTTTTATACTTCAAGTGACTTCTCCTTTAAATTGATTTTTATAAAAAACATAGCGCGTAAAAACGATAATAGGTACGAGAAATTTCGACTTGTATTCGTCTTTGGTATTGATTTTTTTCTATGTGTTCATTTGTCGTGGTATGCTTTTTGATTTTCTTTCGTTGCGTTTTCACTCGGTGCATATACGTATCCTTTCTTTCAAAGGATTCTTATGTCATTTGATCCATGTCTACTTGCATATGTAGAATCTCCTATATGCATTCTAGCCTTTAACTCGATATTCTTTTGTTATCCTATTCGATTGTTGTAACCCTTGGAGTTCGTTGATATCGTTGAATCGTGGAAGCTTTAATGTGATTGTGAGAATAAACTGGTTGTCCAAGAGGAAGTTTGTGATAATATGTCATGAGAAGGTGGTTGAAATACCGTTAGAAGGTAGTAGGAAACTTAGGGTTCAAGGGGAACGTACTTTAGGAGCTGCTAAAGCTTTAATGAACGCGAAGGTAGATGAACCGAAAGTGGGTGATATTTCTATTGTGAGGGATTTTGTTGATGTGTTCCCAGAAGATTTTTAGGATTACCACCACAATGACAGGTTGAGTTTCGCATAGATTTGGTTCATGGAGAGACGTCAGTTGTGAAGTCTCCATATCGTCTAGCACCCTTGGAAATGCAAGAATTGTCTGAACAACTTCGAGAGTTGCAAGACAAGGGTTTCATACGACCTAGTCATTTTCTGTGAGGAGCACCAGTGTTGTTTGTTAAGAAGAGAAGCATGGAGCTCATTTGAAGTTAGTGTTGGAATTACTGAGGAAGGAGAAGTTGTATGCTAAGTTTACTAAGAGTGAAGCAGTGAAGAATTGGGAAGTACCTACGACACCATCCGAGATATGATTATTCTTAGGATTGGCAGGTTACCTGCCTACGTTTCGTCGTAAACTTTTCTAAGATTGTTAAACCTATTACTTCCCTAACTGAGAGGAATTAGAAGTATGAGTGGGGCGCAGAACGAAAAGAGGCTTTCTAGACTTTGAAGGATGATTTTTGTGACGCTTTGATAAATCGAATGCAGTGGTTGATGCGTTGAGTAAAAAGGGAGAGTGAAACTAAGACGAGTAAGAGCAATGTCCATGACTATCCAGTCAAGTGTTAAGGACAAGATATTGGCTACTTCAAGTGAGACGTCCAAGGTAGAGAACACGCCTGCAGAAATGTTGCGTGACCTAGACCAACAAATGGAAAAGAGGGCAGATGATGGTTAGTACTTTATGGATTAATATGTATAGTGAGTATGAGTATGAAATTCGCAACCATCCAGGTAAGGAAAATGTGGTGACTGATGCGTTAAGTAGGAAGGAACGAGTGAAACCTAGACATGTTTGAGCGATGGCTATGACCATTCAGTATGGAGTAAGAGTAATGATACTGGCAGCCCAAAGTGAGGCGTTCAAGTAAGAAAACGTACTCACAGAAATACTACATGGTTTAGAGCAACAGATGGAAAGAAAAGGAGATGCGAGTTTGTACTTTATGGATCGAATTTGGATTCTATTGGTAGGAAGTGTAATGGTTGAGGCCTATGCATCAAGGTACTTGGTACATCCGGGAGCGGATAAGACGTACTATAACCTTGGATACATGTATGGGTAGCCACGTGTAGAAAAGGATATAGTTACCTATGTTAGCAATTGTTGGATTTATTTAGGAGGTAAAGGTTGCAATGTCAAAGACTTTTGGCTTGCTGCAATAACCTAATATACTTGAGTGAAAATGAGATAGAATCACCATAGATTTCATTACAAAATTTCCAAGGTCAAAGCAGTGAGTACGATGTGATTTGGGTGATGGTCGATAGACTGACCAAGTTGGCTCATCTTCTAGCTATTAGAATTGGCTAAGTATTTGTGTGTGCTTTATGTGTGATCTATGTGGCTTTGTTTGTGTGGTTGTTAATCATTTTGAATTGAGTATTCATCTCAATGATGATGAGGTTTGAGGTTTATGTTGAAACATCATTTTTGATCACATATAGAATATGGAAATAGTGGCACTTTGAGTGAGTTATTTTGTGTTAATATGGGATGTCTGAAGCGAAGGATTAATATGGGACGTATGAACCAATGAGAAGGGAATGACTTATAGTAAAATATAAGAGTTATAAGTGGCTTTCTAAAAATAAAAAAATGACAAGGTGAAATAAAAAGTTATATTTATAGAAAAGTTAGAAATATAGCGTTTAAGCAAAAAAGGTTTAACCAAATTGACTATAGTTTTTTTGTAGAAAATTAATGTGACATAAAAGTCTAAAGAATTTTAAGCTGGGAATTTGTGTCTGGGAATTTAGTTAGTGGATGTTAGTATAATAATGAGCAAAAATAAAATTTAGAAAATGAAATAAATTTATAATTAAATAAGTTAGAATTTTAAAATGTAAAATGGATTTTATAAAAATAAATAAAGGTTTTATATAAAATTATACAAGAATTAGAGGATTATGTAATAAAAAATAATTCTCATAAAAAAATATATATGTATGGATTGTAACTATCGGTTGGAAGAAAAAAAAAAGGAAAGTAAAATCCCAATTACACTACAACACTAATTAGGTAATATATATAGTCAGTATAAATATATAATAGATATCTATATATATATATATATATATAAGATAAATGATATATATATATATTAATAAACCCTATATGAAAATTTTCCTCCCCCCCCTTGTGGATCAATGGCCGAACAAAGGCACCACGATAAAAAAAAATAAAAAAAAAAAAAAAAAAAAAAAAATAAAACCCTTAGAATGAAATTTTCCTCCCTCCCCTTGTGATCAATCGGCCGAACAAAGCACCAAGAAGAAGGAAAAAAAAATTTCTTTTCAAGTTTAGGGATTTTGTGTTCTAAGATTTGAAGATTTAAGGTATATACTATAATCCTTTAAGTTAATTATCATTAAAAACATGTAATAATTATTATGGTGGATAATTAGGGTTTCATAAAATCTGTAATTAATGAATTAATAAACATGTTATACTGATTAGGGTTTAATTAGGATCATATAGGTGTATTTGTTAGGGTTTAGATCGCGTTAGAACTTGATTTAGATTAGGGCAAAATTTAGGGATGTGTTGTTCGGTTGTTATCTCGATAATGGTAATAGATTTTGTCAAGTTTCCGGTGTCTATGAGGTAGCTCAAAGTGTCTAGTTTCCAGAACATCCGGCCTCGAAGGTTTTTAAGGTCGGGAAGTCATTCAAATGTTGGTTACGAGAAAAGTTGTCAAAGCAGTAAATTCGGGTCAGATTTAGGTCAGATTACGAGGTGTAAAACCCCCCACTTAAAATTTGAATTAGGATTATCCAACCTATAGGAGTTTTGTTCTATGTGTCTATTAAAATCCCCCAAAGGAGAGCTTCTGATTTGGAGTCTAAGTATGGTTTTTAGGTCCAAACTTTTTAGTGTGCGATCAGATCCGAAACTGAGTAGTTAAAAGTTTGATTTTATTTGGGGCACTTAAGAGTGGAAATAAATTAGTGGAAAAATCATGGGGATAGTAAACTCATGATATTGAACCTTTGATTTTTGGTAAAAAAATTTAAAGGTCAGTAGGGGTGGTTTAGAAAATGGTAAAGTGACATTAAAATTCTGCGTTTTCGTGTAAATTGTTAAACATTGGAAAAGTGTGTAAACATGTTGGTTAAGGTTGGGCATGGTGTCGTGGTGACCCATGAGGGTAATTAAACTCCTTATACATCCATCATATGATTGTTACATGGGCATAAGCATTTGGCTTGGTCACATGTAACACGTGTTTGTTTTGATTGTCTAGTTTCGTGCAAGGATTTGGAATTTGCTTAAGCGTCAGGTGAGTTTCATAGCCCCTTTTTCTTATGTTTTCTTGGGGTGAAAATAATGCTATGAGTATTAAATGTTTTAGTTACTGAGATAATGTGTTTTAAATGAGGCATGAGCTATACGAGACTATTGTATGTTATGTGCTACTTGCTATTGTGAAATGGATCATGGGACACGTTCCGTTCCCTTGTTTGTTATGCTTGAGTGTGACCGTCTCAAGACATTGATGGATTGTTAGTAGTGAGCGTAATCGTCTCATTGTTGTGGATTGTTGATAGTGAGCGTGATCGTCTCATTGTTGTGGATCGTGGGATACGTTCTGTTCCCTTGTTGGTGATGTTGAGCGTGACAGTCTCAACATGGTTTGGTGTGTATGCATGTTAGCTTGTATGATAGTTTGTTTAATGTCCTGTTATGCTCTGTTTTATTTATCACAGTAATTGGTTTTAAAGGATTGTTATGTGTGTCTTAAACCTATGACTCTCACCAACTTTATATTGACGTTTAAGCATCATTTTTAGGTGAGCACCATGGGAATAAGATAGAGAGAAGTGGTTAGAAAGAGACCATAGGATGTTATGGAGTTTATTGCTTTATTGTCTTGAATTTTGCATTGTTTGGATTATGAATAATTGTTGCATGTCTTTATGTTGGCGAGAACTTTCATTTCATCAATAAAGACGCCTTTTGGATTTGGATTAGTTTTATGGGTATTGTTATGACACTTTGTGTATCTACTTTGCTTATTTATTGCATGTAGAATTCTCTTTATAGACGCCATTGTGTTGTGATGATATCCACGATGTTACGCCTCGCGTTTCCGCCTTGGCGGGGTGTGACAGCTTTGATTATTTAACTTTTTTAATCTTGTTTAAATGTGATCCAATCTTCTATCATGTCCTTCTTCCCTCAAGTGCAAGAGAAGAACTTTTGTCATCGTCAAGATACAAAGTTATGTAGTCTAGTTAGTTCATTTGTAACATATGTTACATATACATCGAGTCCATGTCTTACAATCTTTAGTAGTGTGTATATCCGAATGGTGTGTATATTCGGAAAGGTTTATTGTAGGTTGGTTAGTATTTTGGGCATTAAAATACATTAGTGAAGTGGTAGATTGGTTCTAGCTAAGATTAGGACTCGACATCTAGCTTAGTGTCAAAAATAATGTAAGCGACGCGGTTTATGTGTTTAGGCCATAAAACACAAGGTTTGTTATGTTGGGCCATAAAACATAACGGGTTTGGTTATACCCAAAGAAGAACTCGACATCTAGCTTAGTGTCGGAAAATAATGTAAGCAACTTGTATGGTTTTCTCCGCCGAGAAAGGAGATTGTTGACTAGTGAAGTAACTCTCGAGTTGGGTACTCGGGGAGCAGAGTAGGGCGAAGAGGAGGTTCGTGACCGAACCACTATAAATCATCGTGTCCGGTTTGCATTTCCTTTTACTTATCTCTTTACGCTTATATTTTCATTTACTGCTTTATATATGCATGATATAGATGATTGTGTAACTAGTAGTGTATAATGTTGTGACTATATTTGTGTCATGAACATTATGTTTATGGTTATGTCATTGGGTATGCTTTATTGCCATATGTATAGTTATTGTAGAAGTAGTATTAACACTCTTCATATGGTGTCATCATTGATTGGGTATTTGATACAAAAGATTTATAGTATTTAATTGGAAACGTATTCACCCCTCTCTACGGTTTCCACAGTGTCATATGTGTGAAATTAAGGGGGAGCTATACAACAAGTTCCACATAATTCATGCTACAACACATCAATCCTCTTGATTTTTGAAGATAAATTTTAATCACTTGGTATTTCAAAGACTAAGTGAATTAGTATTTAAAATAAGGGGAGAAATGTGATTAAAATGTGATCTAAATAGATAATAATTGATCTGAAGACACAAAGTGCTTAATACTCTTACCCACATGTGCAAAACACTTTCGACTATCGATGCACATGTATAGGGGGAACTTTTCATGATGAAACTTTTGAAGTGTCAAATGCTTTTCAAACACTTTGAATGATTTTCAATAAAGGTTTTATGGTTACGATCTTATAACCAACAACATATTAATTCACGATGATTTTGAAGTCATAAGGTGGTTAGGTTAGGTATTAGTCCTATGATCCAACAAGAATCGGAGGGATCTACCCAAGGACATTCCATAGTTAGAAATAGCAGTCCTTAGGTATGATTGGAAATGAATGAGAAATAGGAATAATGCATACCAAGATTGAGCTAACACTGGAACAATCACAACAAGGTGTTAGTAATGACGTCTTGGTAAGCATTGAAGGGATTGAAGAATTAAAGAGAAATGCATAGATAAAGGGTGAAAAGAATGAAGCCCTCCACCTAACTTAAGGCAGAAACCGGGTCAATACATATGCTATCGGTTTTCACAAAGATGAATTATGATATTGAAGACAAGACGTCATGGACCCGGTGATGCAACGCAGAACCTTTCCTAGCCATTCAAGTTTCTCTCAAAAAGATACTTGTCTCATCTGTCACGGAGATACACACGTTATATATTGACATCTCACTCCGAGATTGTTGATATTGAACATGTGGCAGTCTACTCCAGCCTTCGAGTACTAAAACCAAAACGCAATAATCGAGTCTAGAGCCAAGAGATCAATCTTTAAATCTCAGTAGGACACATTCAATGATAAACACTTATCATTCAACATCTAGAAAACAAGTAATAACAAAGAGTCCTACACAATATCCTTGTGATTTTGCCAGAACATTCAGAGTGATACTCTTTAGTATTCACATTGACGAATAGAAATCCTTCCAGAGTCAACCTCAAATAGCTCTGTGATAGGTGACTTGCGAGATTCTATGTGTCAACTAGATATCGATTTTGGTCCAGTAAATGAATTGACGACTCAATCAGAGAGATAATAACTATTTGATTCAGTCTTTCTATGTTGTCTACTTTGAGACGTTCTGGTATTAAGAACAAGAAAGCATGGTGAATCTAATACATCTCTGTTAGAGGATCTTACGCTTCAAGCTGGAAATCTTGTCAAGGGGGTTCTTCTAAATTGAACCTACCTGATCACAGGTCGGTCCTCACAGAACCAGAGGTATTCGCTACCTAAATTCGATGAATGACAAAGCCATATTCGTCCATTCTGTTTATCACTAACCATTTTAATGCAGATTAAGACGACAGTGTAGCAATCCATTCCAGCAGAGTCGGATTCATTGCCATATGCTCCTATTCAAGATTAAACAACATACAATTGGCATCACGATTCAAGAATCAAGAATGCTAAAATTCATTCAAAGACAAAGACTTCCGCAAACTCTTATATTCAAGATCTTCCTTAAAGATATTAAGATTATCAAGACAAAGATGTCAAGGGAGATTGTTAGCAAGCTTTCCAGATGATGCAAAGTATGAGCATGTTGGTCAAGACACAAGAACGCAAGACGACAGAGACATTAATGACAAACAAGGATAAAGATTTAAAGATCTCGAAACTAAAGTCAAAGTCAAAAGAAAAGGCTCAAGATCAAAGATCACAAAGCATGAGGGAACAAGCCTACTACTAGATAAATACCAAGAACAAGACTCGGGAACACAATGTCGAAGCAATCTCAAGAAACCCAAAACCATGTTATGACTGTGAACATGGAAGCTAGAAATCTGTTAGAAACCAAGCTTCGAGAGAGATTGTTAGCCTTAAAATATCGAGTCAAACAAGGACGCTCATTTCAAGGTTCAAGACCTCGCTTCGGGGGAGATTGTTAGCCTTAAAATATTGAGTCAAACAAAGAAGCTCGATCACTCAACGAGGAAGCTTCCGTCTTTATTTAAATATACATTGTAATAGGCTAGAAAGGAAACTGGGCTCGTAATTTAATCTAATATTGTATGTGTTGCGGGCTTAAGCCCAAGCAAAACATGAGCCCGGTCCGTGTCAAAAGACCTTAGGCATCCCAATGTAGCCAAAGCACTATAAATACCCTTCTCCACACAAGGAGAATGGTTGGTTGTTCTCATTTTCTCTCTAGTGCAATCCAATCTTTCTTTTTCTCTCTACCTTCACTCTACTTTCTCTCTCTACAGTTCTCCTCTCTTTTTTTCTCATCTCCTATCTTATTTTCTTGGTTTCATTATGGAAGTGAAATGATTATTTGGTTCCGACAATGTTATTTTTTTAATAGTCTTTGTAATATTATATAAATCTACAAAATGTTATATATCATAAAACACAATTTTATGAATGTTTCATAGAAATGTTGTCTTAAATTATGATTATAAAATGTTTAAGAAGATTAACATGTTGCTTTATAAATTCTACGAAACACAACCAATAAATTTGTAGTTCTTTAGTTTGTGGTTCGAGAAGAGTAAGATCGGACCGAAGTAGATCTTAAGATCCTATGGTCGAGATCGGGATCCTATAACATCTTAAACAAGCAAAGATCCTATGTAGGATCCAGATCATTTTTACTTTGCGATATCGTAAAATCTTAAGACCATGATCGGGATCTTAACAACCACATGTTTTAGTACTTTTAACAACGTACCCCAAGAAAGATATGACTATTTTTCTAAACGCAGCCTTATATTACCATATGTAGATTAATAATTTTAATTATACTCACTAATGTGTAAAAGAGTGTATAATGAGAAATAACATTGATCGTGCGTTTTGACGGGGCTATTTTTATTTGCTTTTCAAAGATAATTGATAGTTGACTCATCAAGCATTGATATATGAGAAAGTACTCAAATTTTGTTGAGTTTATGGGAAACATTAAAATGTCATCGTAACAATAAAATTGTAAATATATTTCTTTTCATTAATCTTTTTAAATAAAATTTGATGTATTTTTCAAAATTATTATGTAGGTTAAAGGTGTGTTTTGAAATCTTTTATATTCTTTTTTTTCTTTTAAAAACGTCTATTAAACTTTAACAATTTTTATAAAATCGTACACACGTCTAAGGCATATTAATATTGGCCTCATTTTGTTCGTAATCCATATATTTTTCTTTTAAAATCACTACATATTTGCTCTTTGCTAGATTTTAATAAATAAAATTTGTTATAAAAAAAATCGTAAATAGTAAAAAACATGATAGCCTTTTTCAAAAAAAAGATTACTAATATTATTTTGGGTGTGTGGGCCCTCACAGATATAGACTAAAAACATGGATTAAAATAAACCCAATGAAAATTGCACTCCATTTTTTTCGTTTTTTTAATAGTGTATAGTATGTATATTAATATTAACAAGCAGTTCGACGCTTGCGCGTTGTTGCAGAGCAGTTTTTGACGTAGTACTTGCCATAATACAATTTATGACAAAAGAGCTATTATTAGAAACTAAAAAGTGTCATCCTTTATTAACAAAAGACACCAAAGGACCTTAATAAGAATACCTTCTGTTCTGAAACCGAACTTTGATATGTTTAAGCTCAATGTTTGAAAGTACAGGACATTAAAATCAAATAAAAGTAAATTATTGTGTTCATACATTAACAAAACATATTAGCTTTTTCCTGTTGTTTAGTCTTGTGTGTTTCATATATATAGAGTTATAGAAACATGGGCGGGTTCCCTCTTCTAGACATAATGCTCCAATCCAATGGTAGCTTTGTCTAGAAACCTTGAGTACATATGGGCCCTTATCTTTATTGACGGAGTCGTCAACATTGGCACCCAACGATGTCATGCTAAATATTAAATAATCACCGTTAGTTTGTTTAATTTAGTTTAAATTAATATTGAAAAGGTGACAGTTTTCCATCGATGGGGCAGCCCGGATTTGGCTCAAAAAAGAATCCCCTTGTTCTATTCTTACTTGGGAAGATCTTGTTTCCAAGTTCATTAACCAATTCTTTCCTCCTTTAAAAACCGCAAATCTCTGGAATGATGAATCATTCTGTGAGGCATGGGATCGTTTCAAGGATCTCTTTCATGCATGCCCACATCACGGTTTCACGGAATTACACCAACTTGATACTTTCTATAATTCCTTAACATCAACCGATCAAGATTCATTGAATGCAGCCGCCGGTGGCAATCTTTTGACTAAGACTCCTAAAGATGCTTTAACCATTATCGAGAATAAGTCAAAAGTTCGCAATTCACGAAACAGACCGGTTATTGCCAAAGTAAGTATGAACACTTCTACCTCTGGCCTTTCACCCGATGTTGCTGCACTTACCGATGCCGTTAAGGCTTTGCTTCTTAAAAATACAACTCCTCCTCCAGCTTCCGTTAAAGCGGTTAAAGAGAGTTGTGTCACTTATGGTGGACCACACCCTTACTACCAATGTCTTGCCATCGATGGCAACGCTTTCCCAGGATATCAAGATAATATTCAAGCATATGTTTCTGCAGCCGCAGTAAACAAAAATCAGGGAAAGGCATGACACCATCCTCCGAGTGTAGCTAATCAAGTTCGACCACCCGGTTTTTCACCAGTTCAAAACAATCAAAACCGGGGAAATAATTACAACCCAGGAAATTCGACTTATCGAGCTCCGACTCAATCAACTCAAGCTCCGTCTAATGAACTCGCAAATTACATGAAAGTTAATGACGCAAACATGCGAGCTATGCAAAATCAAATCACTAATATGAAAACTGAGTTGGAAAACGAATTTCAGACCACGATGTTGCAACAAAACAACAAGCTTAAGAATATATTGAGTAATTATTTTCAAATAAACAAACCTTCGGGTTCGGGTCCTCTTCCTAGCAATACCGTTGTTAACCCGAAAGGTGACTTGAAAGCAATCACCACCCGAAGTGGTGTTTCTTACAATGGACCTCCGATTCCTCCTCCTTTCTCTTCTTATCCCAAAGTGGTGGAAAGAGAGCCCGAGGTAACAAAGGATATGGTGTAACCAAGTACCAAACTTCTTATCCACCTCCGAGAGTGGCAATCCCACTCCAACTTCTGGAACAATTATTGCTAAATCTTCACCTTCCTTTACTCCTTTTGAGGGAGGAGATTTTATTCTAGAAGAAATTGAAGCTTATCTTACAAGTGACTCAGTTCCACTGGGAATAAATGATACTGAATTTGAATCGGAGGGAGACATTCGTTTAATTGAAGAAATGTTAAATAATGACCCGTACTCCCTGCTCCCTCCGAAGGACCTAAAGTGTGAAGAACTTAAAAGTGTAAAATCCTTAGTTGATTAACCCCCGGAGTTTGAACTCAAGGACTTACCTTCTCATCTTGAGTATGCATTTTTGGAGGGTACCCATAAATTACCCGTCATTATTGCTAAAATCTTGAAAGACGAAGAGAAGGAACGCCTCATAATGGTTTTAAAGTCTCACAAGCAAGCAATTGCTTGGAAGGTCTCCGACATTAAGGGTATTGACGAGCAATTTTGCACTCATTAAATCTTAATGGAGGATGACTTTAAACTAGTGGTCCAACATCAAAGAAGGGTTAATTCAAAATTTCATAAAGTTATCAAAAAGGAAGTTGTAAAACTCCTTGACGTCGGATTGATTTACCCTATCTCGGATAGTCCTTGGGTTAGCCCCGTGCATTGTATACCCAAAAAGGGTGGAATGACCATTGCGACAAATGAAGATAACGAGTTAATTCCAACTAGGTTAGTTACTGGGTGGCGAGTTTGTATTGACTATAGGAAACTTAACGATGCTACCCGAAAAGACCGTTTCCCGTTACCATTCATGGACCAAATGTTACAAAGATTAGCTGGAAATGAATACAATTGCTTCTTAGATGGATTTTAGGGTATTTACAAATCCCGATTGACCCGCAAGACCAAGAGAAGACAACTTTCACTTTCCCTTATGGAATGTTTGCCTATCGACGTATGCCTTTCGGTTTATGTAATGCTCATGGCACGTTCCAAAGGTGCATGATGGCCATTTTCCACGACATGATCGAGGAAACAATATAAGTCTTCATGGTTGATTTCTTGGTCTTCGGGGATTCCTTCTCATCTTGCCTCTCCTATTTAGAAAAAATGCTCAAAAAGTGCGAAGACACCAATCTTGTTCTAAATTGGGAGAAGTGCCATTTCATGGTCAAAGAGGGCATTGTCCTCGGCCACAAGATTTTGAAATCTGGGATTAAGGTAGATAGGACAAATGTTGATGTTATTGCAAAATTACCTCCTCCCATGTCCGTCAAATGAATTCGGAGTTTTCTAGGTCACGCCGTGTTTTATCGTCGATTTATTCAAGATTTTTCTAAAATCGCCCGCCCAATGACCCATCATCTTGAAAAAGAGACTCCGTTCATTTTCTCGACCGAGTGTAGAGAGGCGTTTGAGACCCTAATGAAAAAATTAACCGAAGCTCCGATATTAGTTGCCCCTGATAGGACTTGCCCTTTGAATTTATATGTGATGCAAGTGACTTCTTTCTATTTTCTAATAAGTGTGACGTGAGGGGGCTCGCCTCTTCTTTTCTCATGTTTTTGTTGTATATGATGATTATCAGGATTACCCAGATTATGAAGACTCTCGTGGTCGTGGTTTTGTCCAACGCTCACTCGATCTTCATTCCTTTGCATGCTTATTTTGGGAATCCTATATCCTTGATCTTATTGACTAACGTTTAATCTTTGACATAATTAATAAACGGCTGTAGATTTATGTGAGATTCCCTTTTATATTAGGAATATATATTGAAATTAGTATGAGGGGGTGGCAACCCCCCACATTGAGGCAATGTATCGTTCTAGTATGAGGGGGGAATCTATCGAATTGATCTCACTTGCATTTGTCTATGTCTTTCACGTAACCCCGTTTTACCAAGAAAATACAAAAAAATATGATTTTATGCCAAAATTTATAAAAAAATTGCAAAAATAAAATAAGTGTTTATCACAAATGTTGACTTTCCGCTGGTGAGAATAAGAATAACTTTTGACTTGACTGAGCGTGTTGAGCTCTAGCTTACTCCCTTAACCTTTATAAATGTATAAGCTTTTACTAGTCTTTTATACAAGAAACTTTAAAATGCGAATTCTAGCTCAAAAGGCCAAGATTTTGCAAGTTTCCATAAATGACT
>BQNB010066338.1:14583-34605 GCA_026074375.1 Tanacetum coccineum
GACTTGTCATATCCATTTGTGTCACTCCCATTGATAGTGATCTTTCTACTAGTTTTTTGGAAAAACCTTCTTGTCCTCATGCTCAACAATGCTAACTGCCACTTTAAATCCATCTCTTCTAAGTCATCTTCATGGATTTGTTCAAGGTCCTCATGTACAAGTTGAGACCCGTTTGGTTGATTGGCCAAAAATGCATAAACAGTGGCATCACTTAAGTTAGCAGTACTATATTGAGTACTAGCAATGCTAACTTGAGTGCTAGCAGGGCTAACTTAAGTGTTAGCAGTACTAACTCCATAAGCAGTATTAACTTTATTAGTACTGCTAGGGGATGACACAAAAGCCATATTCTGAGAACTTGAGCTTGAGCTTGGGCTTGCAGTTCCTTTAACCTCTTGTTCAACAATCTTGAAATTATTGTAGAGATCATCAAAGCTTATTGTGTCTAGATCAGGTTTATTCCTCTAGACCATAACATGAGTATTCCACTCAGAAGGCAGACTTCTTAAAAATTTCAAATTGAGATCTTCTTGTGAAATATTTTCACCCAAGACAGCCAGCTGGCTTACAATCTTTTGAAGCCTGTTAAAAATAGAGTCAAGAGACTCTGTGCTTGGAGCACTAAAGTTCACATACATTTGCTTTAGAAGAGTCTTTTGAGTCTTCTTTGTGGCTTCATTACCACCAAATCTTGTTTGTATAGCAGCAAACAAAGTCTTAGCATCCTTGTACTAGTTAAATGTCATTAGATGTTCATTAGGAAGTGCCATTAGTAACATACTTCTTGCCTTAACATCATTCTTCTTTTGAACCTTTTCTTCAGTAGTTACAAGACCTGGTATTAGTAAAGTTGAGGTACCATTAGCATTTGTTGTTGTTTGAGCTGCTGGTTTAAATGAGTTTCCATTCTCTATGACATCTCATAGAGCATAGTCTTGAACTTGAAAGTATTGCTCAATCCTTAGCCTCCACATATCATATTCACCCTGTTTTAGAATGGGCAGCTTTGCAGTAGTAGTGGTTTAAGCAGTTTCTAGATCCATCTCTTCCTTGTGAGTAAAGGGTTCTTCTTGTTAGTTTCTTCTAGATCAAAGTTTCATAACACAAGCTCTGATATCACTTATTGATCTCAACTTAAGATCGATTCCTTAGCTTGTAAAGGTTAAGTTACTTTGGATATATCCAAAACAACTATGGTAGAAACTTTGTGAATACTAAAGAGTATGCAGAATCTACTCTTTAATACTTAGAAGAAAATTAATGAAACAGTAAACTATATGAACAAAGATATTACTGAAAAGATCCAATATTATTATTATCAATAATACGATTACTCTGTGTAGTACTAGGGTTTACAACCTTGAAGCTATATATCAAAAATGTATATATATAAAACATAACCTAGGATCTCCTTTTATACACCTAGGAGTCCTTTACAAGATAACTACAAATCTTCTATAATTCTAATCTTATACGTATCTTAATAACTTTATAAGATATATATCGAATAAGTCAATACAAATCACTTGACACGTCTTTATCTCTTTAGCAGTCTTAATCTTTATTCAGCAGTCTTAAGTTCTTCAGTAGTTTTAAGTTAGTACTGGCAGTACTAACTTACTCTAGCAGTACTAACTGGTTAGTACTGGCAGGCATTTGTAACTTGAGAAGTACTAACTCTTGGCTTGGCTGTACTAAGTATGAAGACTTTTAATTCCCAACACTTATCCATTGGATCAAGATGGAGATGGAGGGTGGGAATTAGTCCCTTGGTATCCACATTAATTTTGGTATCCAAATAAACTTAAATCATTGTCACCTTCTCGCACAAGTTTTATCAAATTCACAATTTATGTTCAAAATAAAAATACAATATCGTAGAAAACACAATAAGTCCATCCAACCAAATAAAAAGGATTGGTTTATTAAGGTTCACATGTTCGATTTATTATCACTTTCATTGAACATGAGCCTCTTCCTTTTGGTGCCAACGGGCGGATCTTCAAAATTGGATGCCAATTCTGGTTTTACTTGCACCGGTTCAAGTTCCAACATTTGTTTATAACAAGCATACATATCCCCCTGCTTTAAGCCATTATCAAATCTATCTATTAACATTTGATATTCATTTGTCTCATAACATTTGTAGGACAAATTAAGCAAATATGAAACGGATAGGGACGTGGTACAATACCCTCATTCCGCATATGTACTAATGTTCATTTATTTATAAATCATATATTAAAACTAGCATTTGTAGATTCTTTTCAAACTTTTAATTGATTTGTATATTTTTTAATTTATTACTAAAGAAAAACTTCAAATATTATTAAGCTAGTAGATACTTAAAGTAGATATTGTACATTACACAGTTCTAAAATAATTTCTTCATAAAAAGGATTAAGGTACTTGAAACATAAACAAGATATAAAAAGTCATATTTATGCAAAAAAATTCTCATAGGTGATATGGAAAAGTATACTTATATTTAATTGTCTAGAAAAACATACTTTATATGTATAAAAACAAGGTTTTTAAGGTGGCGGGTAGCGGTGATGGTGAAGGTGGTGGTGGCGGGTGATGGTGGATATAATAATAATAATACTATCTGAGTGGGGGCTTAGATAGTCAGTGGCAGAGCCAGGAAACCAAAGTGGTTCCCAATTTTTATTAAGCGAAAAATATCAATTGTCAGTTAGTCAACCGATGGATGTGTCATGTCAGGTCAAGTCGAGTCAAGTCTGAATGAGTCCGTTTCAAAATTGTATCACTATGAATTTTAAAAGCATACAATTTATGTGCAAGACTAAATACAAACCCTTATAATAGGAAAATAAAAAAACATATATACTTGAATTAGTAGTATTATTTTAACTATAAAAAAGGGAAAATTCAAAATTTGGCCCCAAACGAAAATTTAAATGCCACTATAACCTATCAAAGAGTTTTTTTATAAAATAGCCCAGGGCAACCGGGTAACTTAAAATAAAAAATGACACGTGTCTATTATTTTAATATTAAGTACACATAGGTCGCCCAGAAGTACAATGACGGTTCTCATAAGTACAAATAGGTTGCCTCAAAATTTTATACTATAATATTAAAAAAAAGACACGTGTTAATTTTTTCTTAAGTTGCCCAATTGCCCTGTATTATTTTAAGAAAAAACTTTTGTTTTAGTCAAGGTGTCATTGCGAGTTTTGGTTTTGAGCCATTTTTTGAATTTTCCCTATAAAAAACATAAATAATGATACCTAAAAGCATACATCTTCACCTGACGTTGAATAAACAAAAGCCTAACACTCTATAACCCCACAAATTTTGACCGCAATTTAAGTAATTTTATTTTATTTTTATACTATTTCTCATCTTCTTCCTTCCTAAGCTGCTGCAAAAATGTCCGACCCAATTCTGGCTCATTTTATTTCATTCTTTCTTCACTTTCTTTTCTTCCAAATGAGTCTAAAGTGGTTTCTTATATATTTTCAAATTAGGTCTCAATTTATTTTATACATCGATTCTAATTGAGTGCGGCGTCTAAGCTGTTTCTTGAGCACCACCTATAATGGTTGTAGCTCCGCCCCTGCAGATAGTATCTCGGCTCTCCACTAACTTTTTTTCTTTATAGAATGAGTTTTTGTATTTAAAAAGGAGTGAGAGCACAACTTGTGTCTAGCCTCTCATCCAACTTTATGTAAAGAATTATTATTATTATTATAAAAAATATGATAATAATAATAATTATTATAAAATAAATAAATAATTAAGAAAAAAAGTAACAAAAAAAAGTTTAAGAGTGAGTTAGAAATTTCGTACTTAAAGTTTTAGTTAATAGAACACGAGTGTATATTAGACATTTCGCAAGCCTTTGACCATGACTAACAGATAAAAGTAACGACCGTTTACTTTAATGAATATATTGCTTCTAAAATGATAATGTAGGAACAAATGCTCAGTAATGAACTTACGAATTTTGAAAACTTAAGGGAAGAAATTTATACTTTACCTCGGTCAATCTAAAAGGAATAAAGACACAAACAATTACATACTCTAAAAGCCTTCTTTGCAACTTGTAGGTCACATCCGATCAAGATAAATGGGAGTACCTTATTGACTCATCTAGAAGATTTTCTGTTAAAGGTATGATAAAGCTTATCATGGATCCATCTCCTTTATCTTACAGGAATTCAACAAGATGGAATAAGCTAGTTCCAATCAAAGTCAACATAGCTTCTTGGAGGATTGAAAATCTTCGAATCCCCACTCGAGTTAACTTGGACTCTAGAGGTATGAATCTTCACTCAACTCGATGCTCGATATGTGATGACGATCTTGAGACGGAAGATCATGTCCTTGTCAAATGTGGTGTTGCTCTAAATATATGGAGAGGGGTCCTTAAATGGTGAGGTTTAAACAACATTTATGTAGACAATCTCAATGATGTGTTTTCCCTGTCAAGTCATTTAAATTTACCTCCAAAAGTTTCTATATTGTTTGATGTTGTGGCCCAATCCACCTTATGGTTCTTATGGCGGTTTTGGAATGAACTCATCTTCGCTTCAAAAAGACCTTATAAAGACCTCATCCTTAATGACATCAAGCATTACACTTTTGTTTGGATCTCAAATAGGCTTAGTGTTGGGCCAATTCAAAGCCCAATTATCTCTGCCTAGATTTAAATAGAAATTAGGCTAAGTATTGAAAGACTCGCTGTTGGATATCAACTAGCAATAAAGGACTCGTTGAGTGTAAAGCCTTGGCGAGCAACCTTAGACGTACTCAAGTCAAAGACATTATCAATGAAGTCGAAGATTACTTAAAGACATACTCGTTAGCTGGGATGGATATCAACTGGTATGTAGAAGGAAGAACAAGCTGAACTTAAGCTTCTCTAAGTGAAGCTTAGGCGGGACAATTCAATAAAGCAATATGGCGGGACAAAGTGTTCTTTGAATTAAAGCCCGAACTAAAGTACAATCTGGTGAAAGTTGTGAAAAGTTAGCAGAATTGTTCACAAAAGTATGGGTAGGATGTTTCCAAGAATGGACGTGCATTAAATGTAGATGTACTTCTACCACAGGATTTTTGACACGTCCTAAATACCTCCACTAAGGAAGCAACCTTATATCACTATAAATAGGGAATGTTGTAAGGAGTAAATGCTATCACTTATATTGTTGTCTTTTTATTGTTGCATTTACTCCTTTGTCGAACTTACAGAATAGTCAGCTGCTCTGTAATACCCTCATTTTTTACATATAGTAGCGGAAGCTAATTTAGGGTATTACTTCATGGATCAACAAACATAATCATAGAAAACGACTCATAAAGAGACGTTTTGAAAAATTTTGTTATCATTTATTTATTCATCAGAGTTTTTACAAAAGAGGTCCCAAAATATAGAAACATAAAGTTTGAATGATAACAATTTAGCCATCTTCAAGTCTGTGCCACTTTGTGCCATAAGTTGCTCAATTACCTAAGATAAACATGCTAAAAAGGTCAACACAATGGTTGAGTGAAATTCATAGGTTTATGATAAATAGTTGAATATAAGTCATCATAGACAGTGGGTTACGTTGTTATACACCCATAGATAGTAATAATTGCAATGAGTACAATTATCATAGAAAACAATATCATTGCCCTAAGCTTATGACATCAATACGATAACATGGAAATCACCGTAGTTTCATTAGTTGAGGAACAAATGTCCCTGCGGAAAGGTAACTTGCCAAGGTTACCCATTAAGTAAAATATAGTGCATTTGGTTACCCCATGAACGGGTATACCAACGGGAGTCATCACCTCCAATAGATCTATCCATAATATTTGCGTTTACTCGCAAGTAATTAATGTTTCATGATATGGAAATAGTGGCACTGGAAGTTACTTAGGCAATAATATATCTAGATAGCATACAATTGGAAAAACACTTGCATTCATGGTTTAAGCATGTATCCCCCTCGCGGGTTTATAAAGTATTCAAAAGATTTAAAATGCAAGGCGATGAACTCACCTTAACAGGGAAATCTGATTGATGGCAAAAAAGTATATAAATGAAAGTAAGGCCTCTAGTATTCGTAACCTTGAGGGTATTATGTCAAGTCTTAGTATGATTGTTTATGTTTTTCATAATTATATAGTTTAACATACATCTTTCTTTGATTTATTAATTTATGAAAATATTGTATCATTGTTCGTGGCTATTCATTAATTCAGAGGGTATGCAGTAAAAGTTTGACGGGGAGCTTGAACACTTTAAATCGTATATCAGCAAACTCTTCCAAAAGTATATCAAATGAAACCTCTCACATGAAAGTCCCTTAGTAAGTACTACGTGACTTACAATTAAGATTTTAAATTTTTTCAAAAAGCTATTCGATGATAAGTTACGTTAAAAAATGTAAATTTTTGTTGATGATTAATATCGACAAATTGTCATGTAGTTTAATAAAATCAAGTCTTTTATTATTTATTATTTTTATAATTTATACAAAATATTACATTTTTTATATTTTTTTAAGAATACAAAAAATGGCAATATATACCCTTGATTTTTATACTTTTATGAGTTTAATCCTTTATATATATATATATATATTATTATATATATATATATATATATATATATATATATATATATATATATATATATATATATATATATATATATATATACTAAACCTTTGACTTTAAAATTTGGCAAAACAACCCCTTGTAGTTACAACTTTAGGAAAATGACATTTTTGACCCAAAACTATATAATTTCAAAAATTTACAATATATACCATTGTGCATGAAAATATTTATAATTTTAGTCAAAAATTCATAATCTTGATATTTTTCAATATAGAAAATAATTTGCAGGTTTTAGCTTATTACTATAAGCTAAAATAAGTTAGAATAAATAAGTTTTACGAGCTTATAACTTATCAAAAGAGCTTATGAACTAGAAAGATCAAAATGGGCATGTTTGGTTTAGGAAAACCAAAACGCATAAAATGGTGGAAATGGGTCGAATGACTTGAAATGGGTCGAACACTCTTTGGAGATGAATCAAGGACCTCTTTTCTCTTATTTCTTGGCTTCTACTTGCTGAGTTCTTCCTTTTTTCTATTTTATGGCTTGGTTAGATCATTATTTTGAAGTTGTTTTGAGTTTGAATGGTGAATGATGAATGAATGTATGTATGCGTGTATTTATAGTGTAGAAGAGAAGTAATGGCCAAGTTTTTAGAGTGGAGTAGTGGCCAAGATACTTGAAGTGGTGGCCAAGATGTTGGAGTGATGCCCAAGGGTCTTAAGTGGTGGCCAAGGGTCTTTCTTAGGGCTCAAGGGTCGAATTTTTAATGAAAGGGCATGGCCGTTTTTAGACAGCCAATATTAGTCTCGGTAAAATGGTTTCCATTTACAAACCGTAACTTCGATTAAGCTCAAACCAGTGGGCATGGTTAGTTATTTGAGTCCTCTACAATTTTTAGTTTTACATATTTAGGGGTTACTATATAAAAATCTAGAGATAATAGCCGTGTACTACAGGTGTGCAGAATCTACGCACCTTTGCCATTTCGGCTATAACTAATTCATCCGACATTGAATCGGGTCGAGTCAACCAGAAAAATGATCACAAGTCATAGGGCTACAACCTAGTATTTTTGCTTAATACCCAAAGCCAACTGATTTTGCCCAGATCCTATGTTTTATCACGGATTAGATTCTGAATCTATAATTATGAACTAGTTTAAGTGGTATCGGGTTTGCTAGGGTTTTCGGGTTAGGGTTTTAGTTTAGGACGAGTGTGGAATGGTGTTTGGAGGAAAAAAATATGTTTAAATGTTGTGCTTAGAAGACTTGTATTCTAGGCTAGAAAGGTGGTACTAAATGCCTTGTAGAATTTAGAGAGAAATGAGCTCATTTAAATATCATGCACAATCGGGCTTGTACTTTAAGCTTTAAGGTGTTGTACCATGATTTAGGAGGGAAAACATATTTGAATTTATACTTAAGAATACTTGTACATATGCATCATAAGCTTGTATATTCATTTTGTATGTATACATTACATGTAGTTAGGGTTTTGGTATAAACGTTAACGGAAAAAGTTCATTTAGTAATAATGTTATGAAAATTACATTAAATAGATAAAGTACATGATATTGAGGATATTAGAATATTGACTTGACATATTAAGGCGTTTACTTGATATAAACGTAGATAGAATTGGCATAGGTAGTTGCGTGAGCTCGTTTACTTTAGAAATGTAAACTATGTTACATAATGGAATAAAGCAAAAAAAATCCCATGAAAAAGTAGTATTTAATATAATATAAGTGGAAATTACAGTGATGAAAATTGTGGGTTGTTACATGATCCTATCAGCGTGTCTATATAAGTTCGCTTGTAAACTTGATACTTTGTCAAGTTTACTTGTTAAAAGGGTAATCTCACATTTTCATTCAATAAATGTGATCCATAACACTTTGTAATACTTTGTTTATAGCCAGAATTGAACCTTCTTGATGGAATACCAAAATTGTTGCATAAATGTTTCTGGGACATCTGCAGAGATAGTGAAAGCTTTAAAGTAGGTGGAGTTCTTGATGAGATCAATGACTACTTGAAATGTCTCTTCCTTCTGTGGCACATTGGTTTCCAATCTAATATTGGTAGAGCTAATCTTGACTCTCTCAGAGAATGGAACCCTATTATCATCACGAGCAGCAACTTGTTGTTTTTCTTGATGATTCATGATTCTGCTTAAGAATTAACCACTACAGTTTATATATACAACATATATATTGATTTAGTCTGGTTATCCTTTGATGATATGATAGATGTATGATTAGGTTTCATGCAAACATGGCAGAATTACTACACTCAATGAATAAGTCAACTAAGGTCAATAGTCAAAGTCAACTAAAGAAGTTAACAAGACAGATCCAAGGGAGCTTAGGACAAACATTAAGACAGAGAGCAGATAATACATAATACAAGTACACACATGGCAAGTTATGAAACATGACAAATTACACGATTATCACATAAGTTTTAAAAAATTTGGGCAGAGTTTCTTTTCGTATTTTATCATATTTTGCTTGAATGGTATACCTGTACATATTTCGCTTCAAACATGTTTCGCTCAGAACAAGGACAAACGTAATACGCTTAGATGAACCTTACATGTTTCGCTTGAAATGAGGTAAACATGTTTCACTTGGAATAAACTTTACATGTTTCGCTTGGAATGAGTAATACATGTTTCGCTCAGAAAACATGTTTCGTTCCTTTCAAGAAAACATGTTTCGCTTAATTCAACTAAACATGTTTCGCTTCATTTAAAGTTACTTAATTCAAGTTTTACTAATTAAAAGCCTGTAAGAGTTTCTAACAATCATCATTTATCAATTAATAACATCACAGAATCACAAACCATAAGATTTAAACAACATTTTAGGCATGCTAATCAAAATTCGAGCACACATAGGGAAGAACCACATTTCAAATGTGCTAAGGGCCATTTATAGGACATATAACGCACACTTAAGTGTCTACATCAGTTAACAAACACACTTTAACTACTAGACGAGCAAACTTATACTATTTTTAAACCAACGCACCTAATAATCAAAGATTCTAAGTAATCAAGATCAAAGGAAGCATAGCAGTGTTATAATAGCATAAAGTGGCTTATATGATGTTTCTAAATGAAAATCAACAACTATTCATTCACCCACTTATGTTTCGCACCATTCAAACTTTTAAAAATTATTAAATCTCACACATGTGTTAACGAAATTGAAAACTGTTTTAGACGAGTACTTACAACATCCTAACGATCAAAAACCCTCAATCAATTAAACGAAACACTCAACTTTTAAATTATGAACCCTAAATCGGTTTTAATTGATTTTCGAGTGACAAAAAGGAGTTTAAGTTTAATTCTTTTTACCTATGATATGAGAAAGGAATTCTTAACGTGTAGGAAAGTGCCTTTGGCCTTGAAAACGAGTGCTAAAATTTGCCTATGAATAAAGCAAAACGTGTTGAGAGAGTTTGAGTGTGTTAAGTGTTTTTTGAATTTTGTGTGAGCGAAATGTGATGAACTAGTATAATAACCGGTTTATGTTTCTTTATTGGCAGGAATGGTCCTTGTTGTTTCAGTCAACTTTTATTTTGCTAATAAACTTATCACTAAGCCTAAAAACCTTTTAGAAATGACACATTGAACCCCTTAAATTTATAACTAAGATTATAAGTCCTATAATTTACCATTTAGTCCCTAAAAGATAAAGCAAATAACATCTTAAGACCAATTGAGTTACAAATACATTAACCCCCCTTTAATTGACAATCCGTTATTGTTAAACTTTTTTCCATTTTATTTCGCAATGACTTTTTCAAAGATCATTTTGAAAGAATTTTACTATTTCTCCCCCTCAAACAATGTCCCATTTTCTATTTAAAGAGCTATAGACATTGTTTGAGTGATAAAAACTTCTTTTAAAAATCTTTTCAGATAAGAAACTGATATTTTTAATTATTTGTCTTAAAACAACACCATTAACAACAAGATTTCTCTTGTTAACATAAATAAATGCACTGACACGTACACATATTTGATATAAGAAGCACGGGTTGTGTTGCAAAGTAAACACAAGCCTTTGAATGAATATGAAGTAATCCATTCCTGAGAAAAGTTAATTTCCCGTTGAGAGGCCAAGTTTTCTTTTTGAAATATTTGCCTTTAAGATGATGATCGGGTTGCTATCTTAAATAATAGCAAGCCATATGACATATTTTCTATTCGAATTTTATTTACAGCTTTGTGCTATTATTGAATGGCATTTCTAAGGCCGTAAATATTATTGATTCTAGAAAGCATGTCATGAAAACCTATTTTTGTATTTTTTTGATTTTTTGATTTTGTATTTTCTTTTTATGATTTTATATTTTTATATTTTCTTTTTAAAAAATTTATATAAAATGAAAAATATTTTTGGGTTTTTCTGATTTTTTTTATATACATATAATACACATGATATTTCACGAGTTACCACCATTACTTGTCTTCTTCCTCTGTCAGATGTTTTAGCATTTTCGGAGGCATGCTTCTCATACCAAGCTTTTCGATCAAGAAGTTGAATCTTTCTCTTGGCAACGGTTTGGTGAAGATGTCAGCCAGTTGATATTCCGTCCGAACAAAGTATAGTTACACTATTTCATTCTCCACTTGCTCCTTTATAAAATGGTAGCGTACATCAATGTGCTTGGCTCTAGAGTGTTGAACGTTCTTGCAGCATAGAGAAATCTCACTTTTATTGTCGCAGTACAGAGGAATCTTATTGAATGTAAACCCATAGTTTGTTATTTGTGAACGCATCCATATGATTTAGCACAACACACAGATAAGGCAATATATGCATCCTCTATACTCGAAATTGCAGTGCTCTTTTGCTTCTTGGAAGACCAGCTAATAAGTTTATCACCTAAGATTTGAGCACTTCCTGATGTGCTGCATCTAGTGTCGTGACACCCTACATGATCTGCGTCTGAATATGCTATTATAGACATATTAGTATCCATCGAGTACCAGAGACCTATGTTAATGGTTCCCTTTAGGTATCAAAAGATCCATTTAACCGCATTTAAGTGCTTTTCGATAGGCTTTGCCTGATACCAGGCACATAAGCAGACTGCATAAATAAGGTCGGGTCTACTAGATGTCAGATACATGATGGATCCAATCATGCCATGGTAAAGTATAGCATCAACTGGTGTCCCTTGTAGATCTTCATTTAGTTTATTCATTTCTACCATAGGTGTGTCTATAGAATCACTAGTTAGCAAACCATATTTTTTAATGATTTCAGAAGCATATTTTGATTGGTTTAGGAAGATGCCTATGGGACTTTGAGAAATTTGTAATCCTAAAAAGAATGACATCTGCCCCATCATAGACATCTTGAACTTAATGGTCATCTGATTAGGAAACTCATTACACAAAGCAGTATTAGTGGATGCAAATATTATATCGTCAACATAAATTTATACCAGCAATAAGTCATTTCCTGTTTTCCGTGTAAAGAGTGTTGGATCAACTGCACCTTTAGAGAAATGTTGTGAAATGAGGAAACTTGACAGCATATAGTACCATGCACGTGGTGCTTGTTTGAGACCGTAAAGGGTTTTTTGAGCTTGTACACATGCGATAGGTAGTCATGATCAACAAATCCTTTTGGTTGAGAAACATAGACCTCTTCCTTGAGCTCGTCATTTAAGAAAGCAATTTTGACGTCCATTTGGAAGATCGTTATATTCTTGTTGGCTGCATTTTCTATGAAGATACTGATGGCCTCTATTCTTGCAACCGGTGTAAATGATTCCTCAAAATCGATTCCCTCCTCTTGCCTAAACCCCTGAGCAACTAATCTAGCCTTATTCTTTAGTACCCCGCCAAATTTGTCTATCTTGACCTTATAAATCCATTTAAGTTTGATCAACATGACTTTATATGGACACAACACCAATCCCCAAACTTGTTGCCTTTCAAATTCATGAATTTTTTCTTGCATTGCATCGATCCATGATGGTTCAGTCATTTCTTGTTTGAAGTTCTTTGGTTCTAATTAGGAAGGCATCAAAGTAAAACCACATGGCGTCAGTTTTGAGTTGCTTTTGGTAGAGACTGAGCGAGAAGGATCACCGATCACATTTTCTATTAGATGATCCTTACTCCATCTACCAATAAGTTTAAATGGATTGTGGGATGTTCTCACATTAGATGACGATCCTTGAGAAGTCGAGTCTTCATGAAGAAATTCATGAAGAGGATCATCATGAAATAGTGGTGTTTTTGGTGATTCTTCAACACCTTGAGAAATAATTAGAGAATGTTCTTGTTCTTGTGTTGATGGGATAGTTGATAATGGTGGATCTTGGTCAATAGACGTAGACACAAGTGAATCGGCTATATCAACAGCTCTTGGTGCAGCAACTACTAGAATTGGAGAGACAACAATAGTTGGAGGATTGAAGTATTCATCGAACAAGGGTTGGAACAAACTATCCCAATCATCTCTATTTGGTGGATTACAAGGTTGTTAGGAATAATGTTTGGTACAAATCATGAACAGGATGTTGCAGGAGTCATTACTTAAAGCTTGGGTCCCGAATCAAATTGTTCAGAAGCCATCGATGTCAGCTCATCGAACGTCACATGAATAGTTTCCATAATTTTCTGGGTTCTCCTGTTGTAGATTCTGAAAGCTTTCTCTGCTGGTGCGTAACCAACCAAAATACCAATATCGGCCTTTGCATTTAGTTTACCTAAATCCTCACTGTCATTGGTTGGACACCATAGTGAACCAAAGACATGAAAAAATGAAAAATCCGACTTCTTGTCATGCATCAGCTTATATGGAGTTTTGTTATATCGGAGACAAATCAGAGAACGGTTTTGGGTATAACAAGCTGTGTTGATTGCTTCAGCCTATAGAAACAGAAGAGCTTTTAAAAATATCAACATAGTGTGGGTAGCTTCCATAAGAGTTCGGTTTTGTATTTCGACAAAGCCGTTCTGTTAAGGAGTGTGAGCAACAGAAGTTGAATGCCAACATTTTTATAAAAATCACGAAGAGTCTGATTGACAAATTCAGTTCCATTATCTGTTCTAACATTACGAACAGTGGCATTCGAACGAACTTGAATATTTTTGATGCATTTAATGATAGCATCATGAGCTTCATCCTTTGATCTCAGAAATTTATCCTAAGTAAATCAGGAGTAATCATCAACAATTACCAAGATATACTTTTTCCTGTTAATGCTCTTCACACGCATTGGGCCACAAAGATCCATATGCAAAAGATATAGTTTCTCTTGGTTAGTGTCCTTAGCTTTAGGTTGATGAGAGGATTTCTTGCTTTTTCCTAATGCACATGCTGAACACAGATAATCTTTCTAAAATTTAAGCTTTGGAATACCTCATGCAAGACTGTCTTTGACTAGCTTGTTAAGAGTATCAAAGTTGACATGCGATAAACGACGATGCCATAACCAACTCTTAGTCTTTGAAGCTTTTGATAAAATACAGATCAGAGAAGTCTTTAGCATGTCATCAAGAGAAATTGTGTACAAATTTGTGTCTCGGGAGCCTGAAAGTAGATCAACACCTTCTAAATTCCGAATAAAGCATGTGTTTTTCCAAAATACAACTTCAAGATCCGCGTCACAAAATTGTCCAACAAAAAAACAAGTTATGTCTAAGCCCTTAACATAATACACCATTGAGATAATTATGTTCCCCTGCTGATAGTCACCATACCCTATTATCTTTGCAACTTGGTCGTTTCCAAATCAAACAGTTCCTAGAAATTTACTAACAAAGTTCATGAGTTGAGAGCGGTTCCCTGTCATATGTTTTAAACTTCTAGAGTCCAGATACCAAAGAACGATTTGGAAAACCTGTCATTGACAAGAGAGAAGATGGAACATCTGTAGCATTGGATTTCATACTATAGACTTTAATCTTAGCAATTTTAGATTCTACAATTTTAGCTTTTTACTCGAACCTACTGATTTTATTTGTTTGGGTCTCCTACTATAGACTTTAATCTCTGCTTTTGGTGTTTCAATAGACTTAGAAGTGGTTTCCTTAAGATGCACTATTTTCTTGGGAGTGATTTTAGTTAAAGGGCTCGAGTTACCAACTATAGTGAAAAATCTTTCTGTTGGTTCCCACTTATATCCTACATCAGTGAACACTTTACACGTAGGTTTCCAAACTTTTCTCATTTTATTTCTTTTAGATTTAGATTTCGAACACACATTCACATCATTCACAAAATCCATAAGACACATATCATGATTAGCAACAAACAAACATTTGTTACATATAGCACAAATAGATTCAATCTTAGCATTTCTGACAGAATACTTAACAAGTGCATTACTGATAGGTTTAGAAATAGAATTCGTCTTATTTAAACTAGATTTAACTTTCCTAGAGTGGTATTCTACTTTATTCTTCTGATTGCTACTTGGTGGTCGCGTGATCCTATTGTTCTTTGTATTGCCTGAAGGCTTTGATCCACTAGCACTAGTAGTAGGTTTTACTCCAGTAGAAGTCAATAAATGCTTGTTAGAATCTTTGGTTTTAAGAGAATCAGTCTTCTTGGGAATATTGCTTAAAGATGTGACAAGTTTAGCAAATCTAACTTTTTTGGCCTTATTCATCGGTGTGACAACAACTAACTTCTCACTAGGTTTTGGTGAATTAGGGCATGTCTGAGAAACATAGACTAACAATTCCTGAACATGTTTTTAAACATGCAAGCATATTCTAATAGAGGTTCACTAGGATACTGTGTTTTAGCACGTTTTACAAATCCACAAAGAGTGTCCGTATATTCTTTAGTCTTCTCAATATAAACCTCATGAGCATCCCTATTGTTCTTAAGCCTAGGAGAAATAGGTTCTATGTCAAGCTTGAACATTCCTAGAGCAATAGTGGCATTAGGTTTTGAAACCGTAGTATTGAAAACATTTTTCCCTTTAAGTTTCCTTAATTAATTTTTCAATGCTGTAATAGCAAAAACCTTTTCTTGAAGTTGATCATTTAAATCCGATTTTTCAACAGACTTTGCATTAATTTGAGCAATTAAAGAGTCACGATGTTCTTTTGATTGAACACATGTCTTTCTAATTAAGTCAAATTGGTCTTTGTAAATTGATTGCAAATTCTATCGTTCTTTTCTCAAATTCTCATTTTCCAAAAGTAATTTTGCCACACTATGTTCCAGTTCAATGTTGATTGTTTCAATCTCATCAATGTCTTTCTTTATATTTTCCACACTATCTTTTCCACTCAAAGATTTAATTCTTTCCTTTAACTTTCTTATGACCGTGTCCTTCTTTTGTGATTAAGCTTTCAATTCATTTATTTCAAACAATTGATTAAATGTGGGAGCATTTAGGTTTTCACCAGCATTTTCCCTTTGAAAGATCTCTTGATTAAGTTAAGTTGCTAGTTCCAACGAAATGCAATGCTTTTCTAAAGTTGAATAACTTTTGGCAAGTTTATCGTAAGCCTCTTTTTCAATGTAATCTTTTTTTGAGAAGCTCAGTCTCAAGTTACAGACACTTACTACAATTATTCACACATGACTTTTTCACATCAAGAATATCTATAGAATTCGTAACGATATGCACAATTTCTCGAGACATGATTTGGTTTAAGAGTTGATCATTATCAATCCTAAGTTGTTTGATTTTAATTTAAAAAATGTTCTTGTCTACAGAACACTGATCAACAACAGCCTCCATTTGGTTAAAAACAGTTTGAACTTCAGTAATTTCATCTAGAAAAGTTTTATCAAACGCATTAAATGGGTCTTTTAGAACTTTGAAAAACAAAATTATTTCAGTTACAAAACACTCTTTTGTATGTTCAAAACCCCAAGACCCCGCAGTAATAGCATCAGATGTTAGTCTATTTTTCACCACTTTGTCAAAATTGGCCAGTTTATATTTTAGCTTTCTAATACTTTCATTTACCAAACTTACCTTAGGAAGTTCACTAGGAGCTTCGATTCTAATAGGTGTATGTGACTTAACTAGTGTTTCAGAAATGGATAGATGTTTTAACTAGAAATATTGTTCTGCAGATAAATTTTTTTGAGTGACAAAACGTTTACCAAAATCTTCTTTAATCTTATTTAACTTTGAATAGTCAATTTTTGAAATCTTAATCTTATTTTCTATAGAAATTGGATCATTTTGTTTATCAATCATCTTTGATCGACTCGCTTCTTCCAAAATCAATGTCTCTTCATTATCAATCACAAAAATAACAACTTGTTCTTTAGCAATAACACTACCATCATATAAAGTTGGTTGAATCCGCTAAACTTTTTTAAGATGGAACGGATTTTGATAACCATGATCTTGTTTATGAGTGTCATTGTAAAAAACTCGTGGTTTCGTTAGCATATGCATTGCTTATGTAGATTAATACATCTTACAAATAATATTCTTTGGTTCTTTATTTTATTTTTCCAAAACAATTTCCTTGTCAATGTATTTAGACTCTTTTTCTTTAGATTCTGTTTTGAAAACATTTAATGTTTTTGATAAAAACTCATTTTATTTAACATTATTAGAAAGAGTTTATTTAAGTGTATCGATCTCCTGCTGAAAAGACACAAGCTTTGCATTTCTATCCTGAATTAAATCATCCATTTAAGAATCTATTAATTTTTCCCTTTTATTCAAATCTACATTAAGTCTTTGTTCAAAAATGGCAATTCGTTCTTTCTATCTCTCAAGCTTAGAGGTTAATGATTCATTTACCATTTTATTTGTTTGGTTTTCCTTATCTAAATGAGCTACATGATCAGTCATTTGTTCAATCAAAGATAGCACCAATAAATCATTAGGTACAAAAGGATTAGTATCCTAAATAACCGCATCTTATGATTCCTGCAGATATTGAGAGTACGGAATGATATTACTATCACTATGTATCTCATTATCTTGAAAATCATTAACATGTGTTTGTTCAGAATACTGTATCTCTTGCACATCCTGATTAATCATATCATTCTGATAAGAATCGGAATATGGTACCTTAGAGAGAACTTTAGGATCACAGCTTTAGCCGAGGATAAGTCATCACAATCCGAGTCATATGCATCCAAGTCGTCAGTCTGGAAAGATGAATTATGAGGGATTATCTACTGAGCAACTGGAAAGTTTTGATATATCAGTGTCTACTAAAAATGCAAGTTGCTCTTCATCTAATATCTGAATCACTTCCTGAGCTTCGGCTAACATCAATTTCTCCTTAAACCATGCAGCATTCCTTGGCCTTTTTAGCTAAGTACACTGTCTTGTCATATGCCCTTCTCCTTGACAGTTATAACGCTTCACAACTCTTGGTTGACCAACAGCATAATTTCCCTTTGAAGTGGTAGCAATTCCTCTATTTTCAGTACTAGTATAACTCTGAGTTTGTCTTCCTTGAACTTGTTGAACTGTGACTTTACCATCTTAAATGGTTGCTTGGTTTCTAGGATTAGAATGTTCTGAGTTGATTGTTTGATGGTGGAAACCTTGATGCTATAGCAGACATAAATGCCATTGCTTTGTTGATGCATTCAATCAGATCTTCTCCTTACTGAAATATAGGAACAGCGAGACTGAAGTCTAATTGGAGAAATTCAGCTTGAGATTGTTGTGTCACTAAAGGAGATATGAATGGTGGAGAGGAAACCGGATGGTGTTGTGGATTGACTGGAGTGTGATGGTGTTGATGATAAATGGGTGCTGCATAAACTGGTGTGAATTGTTGAGGAGGTGGATACATTAAAGAGCCTAAATGTTGTGGTGACTGAGATGGATTATATAGAGTTGGAGAGTTGGCTATGAATGAAAGAGGATCTGGATATCTTTCACACGTGATACGAACTTCATTAGCATGTCGTTCACGTTAACTAAGGTATGCATACAACTGATCATAGTTGGTGGTATACAAACTCTTAGCTAACTTCACATCAGTGATAAACTTGTGATGGAAGAGCATTCAGAAACTTGGTATTGACTTGAACTTGTTACATTGTCATCCCTATAGTATGTATGTCATTGATCAACTGAGAGAATCTCCAGTAATACTCATACAGTGTTTTGCCCTGAACATATGCAAACTTATCAAACAAGTTGTACAATCTGCATTGATGTTCTTAGTATGATAACTCAGGGCCTTTCATTAGCATCTTGACTCTATCCCAAATATCCTTAGCCGCTTCTTGATGGTGAACAAGTGCAAACACATCGGGTGGAAGACCGTGAAGAATGATATTGGTTGCTTGAACATCACAGTCATCTTGAAGTTGTTGTGCTTCAATGAGTTCGGAGTATTTCTTAGGTCTAGTCTGCCCATTTTCTTCAACAGTTGGTGATGTGTCGTTTAAGATACGTATCAAATAAATAAACGTCAATAATATACATAAAATACATATACATACATAAGCAAAGTATCATACAAATTATTCTTAGGAAATAATAATAAGTAATCAACACGGGTATCGTTCTCCTCGGTGAAAGGTGAATGGAAATATACGTTTATGTTGAAAATCGAGCTTGATTGTCATTTAAATTTTGCTTTTGGTTTCTAAATCTAATAACGCAAAGGGAAAGCATATAAAGGCACACTAAACTAGAAATTAAGGAATTTTAAAAATCTAATGACATTTAAACACTTAACGATTAATTAACGACTAACGGATTAATGGAAAAATTATCAAAAAAAAACTCTAAAAACTTAAAATGCAAATTTCTTAAACTAAATGTATTAAACTATTTTTTAGAAAACAGAAAATATTTTTTAAGATTTTTTAAACTATTTAAAACTAATTTTAGAACTAAATAATATTAAAAATTAAATTAAAAATACTAAACTTATTCCTAAATTTTTAAGAAAATTTATAAAAATTCTAGACACTAACCTTAAGGTTTACAAAAAAAACTACTTCAAAAAGCTAAACCTATAAGCTGCTAAAATTCATATAACCTGGTAAAGCTTAAAAGTAAAATGCATATAAGAATTTAGTGGTGCAAGGGTCTAATGAAAAAGACCCAAGGGCGCAATGGTTAAGGTGTTGGTGTGTTAAAGAATAGGTCACAGGTTCGAGTCCTGTGACAGTCCCTTTTTGCGAAACCTTTTTTTTATTTTTCTTTTTTGAAAAAGCTAGAGAATAAGCAAAAATAAGAAACTTTAATAAAGGGCTTGTAACACCCCCATTTTTACAATATAGCAGCGGAAGATAGTCTGGGGTATTACTTCATGGATACAACAATCATAATCATAGAAAACAACTTTAAAAGAGACGTTGTTGGAAAAATTTAGTTATCATTCATTATAATACGAGTTTTTACAAAATGCAGTTCCCAAAATCTAAAACATCAAGTTTGAATGATAACAGTTCAACCATCTTTGAGTCCATGCCACTCTGTGCCGCAACTT